>CAUYQG010283702.1:0-14272 GCA_963574415.1 Tarsius wallacei | reverse complement strand
GGGTGATAATCCCAGAGCAAAGGGATTATCACTGCTCTATGAATAACAGAGAAAAGTCAGTCACTGGGACACCCATTATAAAAGAGGGCTAGTTAATAGGACAATCATTATGAGGGTTTAGTTACAGGGACTCTGATCATAGAGGAGGACCAATAACTGGGGTAGCCATCACAAAGGAAGCAAATCCAGTATGGTACCTATCACAGAGGAAGGCTAATTACTGGGTCATCCATAATATGGAGGCACAATTGCTGAAACACCATCACAGAGGCAGGTCAGTCAATGAGATGCCGATCACAGAAGGTTCAATCACTTGGGCACCCATTAGGAGGAGGCCCAGAAACTGGGGCATCTATTTAGAGGATGACTAGTCACTTGGGCTCTCATCACAGAGGAAAGTCAGTCACTGAGGCACCCTCCACAAAGCAGGGTCTGTCACTGGGACACCAATTATAAAGAAGTGCCATTCACTGGGCATCTATCATAGAGAAGAGTCAGTTACCAGGACATCCATCAGAGAACGAGGGCCAATAACTGGTGTACCCACCACAGAGGAGGGATAGTCGAATAGTCACTCATCACAGAGAAAAGACAGTCATGAAGGACCCATCACAGATGAGGGCCAGACACTGTAACACACATCAGTAGGGTGACCAAACACTGAACCACTAATTACAGAGTAAGGTCAGTAACTAGGGCACCAATCACAGAAAAAAGACTAACTAAGCAAGCTACTATGAAGGTGGACTAATCACTGGGGCACCCATAACAGACGAGAGGCAGTAACTGGGGCACACATCACAGAGGAGATCAGTCACTGGGACATCCATAAAAGTTAAGGGTCAATCATTAGGGCATAAGTCACAGAGAAGACTAGTCACTGAGGTACCTGTAAAAGATGAGTATCTGTCTCTGGGATACCAATTAAGAGAAAAGTCAGTCACTGAAGCACAGATCACAGATTAAGGCAAGTCAGTGAGATAGCAAACACGAAGGAGGGACAATCACTGAGACACACATCACAGAAGGAAGCTACTCACGAGGGCCATGTTCACAGAAAGGAGCCAGTTACTGTGGCGCCCATCACAGAGCAGAGTCAGTCATTGAGAAACCCATCAAAGAGGAGAGCCAGTTATTTGGAAAACTACCACAGAAGGGGACCAGTAACTGGGGTACCCATCACAGAGTAGGACCAATCACTGGGAAAATCATTCCCATAAAGGGTCAGTCAATAGTACCCTCATAAAAAATGAGGGCCATTCACTGGGACATCCATCACAGAAGTGAGCCAGTCATGAGAGCATCCCTCACACAGAAGAGCTATTCACTGAGACACCTACACTGAGACACCTACACAGAAGAGGACTTCTTACTGTGACACTGAAAACAGAGGAAGCCCAGTCACTGGGGCACCAATTATAGATAACAGTCAGTCACTGGGACAAACATTACAGAGGAGGGATAGTCACTATGACAGTTATCACAAAGAAGGGATTGGCACAGTGATTAAATAAATGGAGGAAGGCCAGTTGCTGGACCAACCATCAGAGAGGAGATTTCTCACAGGGGTATCCATTATGGAAGAGAGCCAGTCACTGGAGCACATATCAACCAAGAGGCACTATCATTGAGGTACCCATAATGGAGGAGGACTAGTCTCTAAGGTACACATTATATCAGAGTCCCAGTAACTGGGGCAGCGATCACAGAGCAAAGCTAGCTAATGAGGAGGATCAGTCACTGGGCATTTTTCCAAAATAAAGGTCTGCTTCTGGGCACACATCAAAGAAGAGGGTCACTAACTGGTGCACCTTAAAATAGGAGGTGTAGTCAATCATCACCCATCACAGATCACTGAGGGCCCATCATTGGGACAGCCATTGCAGAAAACAACCTGTCACTTGGACACCCAAAACAGAGAAGTAAAACTCACTGAAAAACTGATAACACAAGAGAAGCAATCATGTTGTCACCCATAACACATAAGGGCCAGTCAATGGTGTATGCAGCACAGAGGCAGGCCAGACACTAGGGGACACTTCACAAAAGAAGTTTATTTGCTGGTATACCCAACACAGAGAAGAACTAGTCACTATGAAATTCATAACAGAGGAGGGACTGACACTTGGGAAAATATTATGGAGGGGGTCCATTCATTAATACACTCTTCACAGAGGAGAATTACCCAATGGAGTAAACATTATGGTGAAAGGCTAGATAGTGAGAATTCCATCACAGAAGAGGCCTAGTTACTGGAGTACTCATATTGGAAGAGGAATAGTCACTAGGTCACCCATTGTGAAGGAGGATCAGTAACTCGGACAACTGTCACAGATAAGAGCCAGTCACTGGACACATATCACAGAGGAGAGTCAGTCACTGGTACATCCATCATAGTGAAGGGTTTGTTACTAGGCATTCATTGTGTTGGAGGACTAGACATTGGGACACCCCTCACAGTGAAAGCACATTCACTGAGGCACCTATCAGAGAGAAGAATCAGTCACAGAGGCTGCCAATTCAAAGTAGAGTCAATCATTGGACACCCATTAAGAGGAGTCCCAGTCACTGTGGTACTTATCACAAAAGATGGCACCAATCATAGAGGGGAACTTTTCACCTGGTCACCCATTACAGAGGAGACCCAGTCATTGTGGTACCTATCACAAAAGATGGCCAGTCACTGAGGTATGAAACACACAAAAAATCACTCACTGGGTCACCCATTAGAAGGAATGCCAATCACTGGAACACTGATTACAAGTGATAGCCAGTCACTGTGTCACCCATCACAGAAGAGGCATAGTCACTGGGGCAGCCATCAAAGAGAAAGACTAGTTACTGCTGCACCAATAACAGAGGTAACCTAGTAACTAGGGCAACACTTATATTGGAGGGCCACTCACTGAAAGCCCATTACAGACAAGGCCAGTCACTGAAGTACCTATCACAGATGAGGGTCTGTCAGTATGTCATCAATTACAGAGAAAAGCCAGTCACTGGGACACCAATCGCAGTTGAGAGCCAGTCAATAAGTCACCAAACACAGAACAGGAACAGTCACTGAGGCATTCATCAGAGAGGAGGTGCAGTCACAGTGACACCCACCAGAGAGGAGAGAGAATAATAGAAGACAACTATTCACTTTGGCATTCACTTTGAAGGAAGACCAACACTGACGTGCCAATCAGGAAGGAGGACAGGTCAAAGGAGAATCTATTATAGAGGAGCCCCAATCAGCAGAATAACCTTCACAGAGGAAAGCCAGTCTGAGGAGGGTCACCCCTTATGGGGGAGGCCCAGAAACTGAATCACCCTCCACAGAGAAAAGCTAGTAAAGGGGCACCCTTTTTGGAGAAGGCCAATCACTAAGACACCCATCACTAAACAGAGCTAGTCACTGGGGCACCCAGTAAACTGGAGGTCAAGTCATTAGGCACCAATCACAAAGGGAGACGATCTGTCACTGCATCACCTAAAATGGAAGAGACCTAATCTCTGAGAATGCCCTTGCGGAAGAGGCATTCACTGGGGCACCTATTATATATGACGTCAGTAACTGGGCACTTTTCACAGACAAGGCACAGTCACTGCAGCATACATTATGGAGGAGGCCCAGTGACTGGGAAACCCTTCAAAAAATGAGGGCAGTCACTATGGCACTAATCATGGAAGAAGTGCAGCAACTGGTACATCCATCACAGAGGAGGCCTAGTCACTGAGGCGACCATGGTGGAAGAAAGTCAGGCACTGAATTGCTCATAAGGAAGGAGGGCTAGTCACTGAAACATTACATATGGAGGAGACCTTGTTAATGAAACACACCACAGAGGAGGGCTTTTCGCTATGGCATGAATTTGGAGGACAACTAACTGGGGCACCAAACAGGAGGCCCGGGTAATAAAGCACATACTATGAGGGAGGCCCTATCAATGGTATACTTTACAAAGAGGAAGGCCAATCACCTAGGCAACCATTATGGAGGAAGATCAGTCACTAGGACACCAATAACCAAAGAGGCCCAAAGATTGTGGCATCAATAATAGAACTGAGGTACCAACTAAGTAGGAATTTCAGTCCTGAGGCAGTGATCACATAGGAAAGCTATTCACTGGGGAACTGATCACAGATGAGGATCAATAACTGAGGCATTTATCACAGAAGAGGTGTAGTCACTGGGCATCCATCACAAAGGAGGGAGCACATGGAACAGCCAACACAGAAGAGGGTCAGTCACTGACTCACCCATTACTGAGAAAGACCAATCATTGGGACACCCATCACAAAGAGGGATTTGTCACTTGGCACCCCCTATGAAGACCAGTTATTGGGATACCCATTACAGCAGAAGGCTCTAATGGGTATCTAGCAGAGGGCTAGTCTCTAAGACACCCATTATAGAGGAGGGCGGGTCACTGGGGCACATACAACTGAGGAAGTACAGTGACTCTGGTACCCATCAAGGAAGAAGGCTAGTAAATGAGGCACACATTATGTAGAAAACCCAGTCATGTGGCAGAGATTACAGAAAAAATTTAGTCATTGAGGCATTGGTCAGAGAGGAGTATCAGTCATTGTGGCATTTTTTTTTTTACAAAGGAAGGCCAGTCACTGGGCTCCCATCACAGAGGAAGGCCTGTCCCTGGGACATCCATTCCAGAATAGGGCCAGTCACGGGGCACTTATTCCAGACCAGGACCAGTCACTTGAGTACCCATCTCAGAGAATGGCCAGCAACTGGAACACACGTCATTAAAAAGGGTCAGTCTCTGAGCCTCCCATCACAGCAACAGGCAGGTCATGGTGACACCCAGTATACAGAAGAAATCGTCACCTTGGCACCCAAAACAGAGGGGGACAAGTCACTGGGGCACCAATTATGAGGAAGGCTAGTCATTGGAACAAACTTCACAAAGAAGGGCTAATCACTGGAGCAACCATTATAGTAGAAGATCAGTCACTTGGCACAAATCACAGAGGAGGCCCAGTCACAGGTCACCCATAATGAAGGATAACCAGTCACTGGGACACCCATTATGAAGAAGGTAGTCACTGGGCAGTCACTGGGCATTATGGAGAAGCAGTCACAAAGGCAGGCCTCTCACTGGTGCACCCATCACTGAGGAGGGCCAGTCACTGTGGCATCCATCACAGAAGCAAGGATACGCTTCACAGATGAGGGTTAGTCACTCAGAAACCCACACAGTAGAGGGCTTGTCACTGTTGTACCAATAATTGGGGAGGGCCTGTCACTGGTGTACAAATCACAGTGGAGTGCCAGACACTGGGGCACCCATTATAGAGAAGGCACAGTCATTGGGACATCTATCACAAAGAAAAGCCAGTCACTGGGATACTCATCAGAGAAAAGGCAAGTCACTGAGACACCTGTTACAGTACAGTGTCTGTCACTAAAGCACCCACTACAGAGGAGACCAGATAGTGGAGTTCCCATCACTGATGAGGGCCTGTGACAAGGGCAATGACTAGAAAGGAGGGCCAGTCAATGAGGCACCTAACACAGAAGATAGTCACTGTGGCATCTACCACAGAAGAGAGTCAATCACTGGAGCACCAATCACAGAAGAGAGTCAGTCACTGGGGTACTCATAATAGGCAAAGGGCAGTCACTGGAGAATTTATCACTGAGAAGGACCAGTCACTGGGGCACCCAACACAGAAGAGGACTTTTCACTGAGATGCCAGTACAAAGGAGGACTTGTTACTGTGGCATCAATAACATTTGCCTGCCAGTCACTGGAGCACCTGTTATGGAGGAGAGACATTCACTGGTACATCCATCACAGAGGAGGGCCAGTCATTGGATCTCCCATTACTAGGAAAAGTCAATCACACAGGAGATACTCATCACAAAGGAGGACTTGTCACTGGAGCACCCATAATGGGGGAGGTTTAGTTACTGAGACACTCACCACAGAGGAGGGTTAGTCATTAGGACATCCATTATGGAATAGGGCCACTCACTGTGGCACAAATACTACAGGAGACACTGATATAGTGGTGCCCATAATGAAGGATGGTTAGTCACTGAGGGCCCAATTATGTAGGAGATAAAAGCACTAGGACAAAGATAACAGAAGAAAGCTAGTCACTGGATTGCAGATTACAAAACAAAGGAGGATCATTTTCTGGGGCATCAACCACAGATGTGGTGTAGTCACTGGTCACCCATCACACAGTAAGGCCAGTCACTGTGAGAACCATAACAGAAGAGAGGCAGTCACTGGGTAACCCATAACAGAAGAGGGCCTATCACCATGGTGTCTGTCACAGAGGCAAGGCAGTCATGGGGACATTCCTTACAGAGCACAGCTATTCACTGAACCAAACCACACTGAGAAATCTTACTCACTGTGGCTTCCTTAACAGAGGAGGGCAAGTCACTTAGGCACCCATTACGGAGGAGGGTCAGTCATTGGGACAACCTTCACAAAGGAGGGCTAGTCACTAGGGTAACCAGTATAGTAGAAGACAGTTCACTGGGGCAGGAATTGTAGGTTAAGCCCAGTCACTGAAGCACCCATAATGAAAGAAGGCCAGTCACTATGGGACCCATTTTGAAGGAGACTTACTTACTGAGGACCAATAACAAAGGAAGGTCTGGGCATGGTGCAGTCATCACAGAGGAAAGCCTTTCTCTGGGTACCTAACAGAGAGGACAGGCAGTCACTGGAGTGCCCAATAATAGAGGAGGACCACTTACTGTGGCATTAATCACAAAGTTTGAACAGTCATGAGTGTACACCTCAGAAAGGAGGGCTAGTCACTGGTATACCTGACAAAAGGAAGGGTTAGTCACTATGGCACTCATAACAGTGAAGGACAAATCATTGAGGCACCAATATGGAGGAGGGCCAGACTTTGGAAAAACGTTCACAGAGGAAATTTAGTCAATGCGGCAAACATAATGGTAGAGAACCAGTCACTAAGGCATCAATCACAGAGAAGACCAAGTCACTGGTGATCCCAAGTGGAGGAGACCAGTCACTCGTGCACTCATTATAGAGAAGAACCAGTCACTGGGACTCCCATCAGCAAAGAGGACCACTCTCTGGGGCATCCATTATGGAGAAGGCCGAGTCAATGGGGGCAACAATCATGAAGGAGAAACTGTCACTGGGATACACATCACAGAGGAGAGACAGTCACTGGGCTATCCATCACATAGGAGGGTTAATCACTAGGGCATTAATTATGGTAGCCAACTGGACACATATCACAGAGGACACCCAAACACTCATTCACCTATCACAGAGAGCCACCAGTCACTGAGAAACCCAACACAAAGGAGACCTAGTCACTGGAACACCCTTTAAAAGGAAGACCAATCAAAGGGGCACTGATCACAAAAGAAGGCCAGTCACTGGGTACTCATCACAGAGGAGATCCAGTCACTGGGACACCCACCATAGAGAAGGTTTAGTCACTGGAGCACTGATTACAGAGGAAGACTTATCACAGGATACAAATTATACTGGAAGTACATCTCTAGGACACCCATCCAAGGGGAGGCTAGTCACTGGGATTTCCCTTCACAAATGAGGGCCAGTCACTTGGGCACCTATTACAGAGGAGAGCCATTCATCGGGGCACCAATTACAGAGAAGCACCTTTTAGAGAGAGGAGACACCAAACACAGAGGAAGAAGTATCACTTAGGCAGCTTCACAGGAGTGCCAGTCACTGAGACAGTCATCACAAAAAAAGGACCAGTTACAGAGGGAACCATCACAGAGAAAGACTAGTCACTGGGCAGCCAACACCGAGGGGGAGCAGTCACTGGAGTGCCCATAATAAAGGATGAACAATCACTGCTGCACTTAACCCAGAGGTGGGTAAGTCAAGGGAACAACTCTCAGCGAGGAAGGCTTTTCACTGTGTCATCCATTATTGAGGAGACCCAGTCACTGGGGAATCTATCACAGTGGAGAGTCAGTCACAGTGACACTCATCACAGAGAAGTGTCAGTCAATGGGGCAGCCATCATAAAGAAGGGCTATTCACTGTGGCACCCATTTTAGAGGGATATTAGTCACTGAGGAACCAATCAGGAAAGAGGTCCAGTCAATGTAGCAACTATTATGGAGAAAGCCTAATCGCTGAAGCATCCTTAAAAGAGGAGGATCAGTGACGTGGTCACCCATTATAGAGGAGGACCCAAAACTGAAGCACTCATCAAAGAGAAGAGCAAGACCGCCATCACAGAGGATGCTGGTCACTGGGACACCCATAACAGTGGTGGTCAGTCACTGGGGCACCCATCAAAGAAGTGGACGGTGGGTTTTCCATAATAGATGAGGGCTAGTTATTGAGGCACCAATCACAGATATGGGCCAATCTTCAGGGCACCAAACACAGAAGAGAGCCAATTACTGATGCACCCGCCAGCCACTGGGACAGGTATCGCAGAAGAGGGTCAATCACTGGGGCACCCATTATTTAAGGTCCAGTCAGTGAAGCACCCATCATGCAGGAGAAGCAGTTACTTGGGCACATACAACAGAGGAAGGCTAGTCACTGTGACACCCCTCACAGATGTTGACTAATAACAAAGGTACTCCTCACAGAGAAAAACTAGTCAATAAGACACTCACTCTAAGGAAGATTTGTCACTGTGGCACTAAAAACAGAGAAAGAGTCACTGGCACACACATCACTGAGGAAACCAATCAATGAGACAACCATCACAAAGAAGGGTTTGTCACTGGGGCACCCATTATGTAGAAGATCAACTATTAAGACATTCATTACAGATAATGGCTAGTCATTAGGACACTCATGATGGAGATGGGCATGTAGCTGGTGTTTAAATAAACAAGGGGAAATTGTGACTATGGCACCCATACTGGAGGAGCACAAGTCACTGAGGCTCCCATTACATAGAAAACCCAGTCCTGGGGTGTTGGGAGCCAACCATGGAGGCCCACTGAGCGTTAGGGATCAGGAAGGGCTATTGACCCCGAGACCATTAGGATGTGTTCGGAAGCTATTGACCCCATTTCCTCCCTCTTTTTCAACTTGGCACTGCAAACAGAAAAGTCTCCTGCTGGCTCTAACAGAGGATTCTGAAACCGGGATAAACATAGCTAGCTCGGGAGTTTATTGTTCACATTTTCCATGGTTTATTGTTTTTGTTTTTAAATAATTGAAGTTTAACTCTGAGTCACATTGAGGAGCTTCAGTGCAGATCATAGGTTCTGTTGATGTGATTTTAGAAATTTATAGATATAGGTTTTAGAAAATAGTTTATTTAGATTGAAGAAAATTTAAGTAATCATTTTATTGTAGAAGTGTGGTTAGTTTCATTCGATTCAAGAGGGCCAGTGAAGTTGGAATTCAGCCAACTGGTGTTAGGAGAGTGTAACCATAGCAGTAATTATTTTAATGGAAACTAGTTTGAATTAGCATAGATTAGTAAAAGGTAATATATCATTATGCTGGTTTTGGGTGTAAGCATTAAACGATGTTATTTTAAGATTATGTAGCTGTAAACAATTAAGGGTACATAGAAACTGGATAAGAAACAAAAAGAAAATTTGTGGTTGTTCTTCCTCATGTTCTTCTTCATGCTTGAAAAATACATCTGCTTGAGATTGGGGGTGTCCTGTGTGCACATGGACCTGTTCATATGAAAGGTAAATGCTACCTTTTGTGTCCTGTGATGATGACTTTTCAGAGTTTGGGGATAAATGTCCTTGAATAACACTCAATAAATGGCTTCTGCTCAACCTTGAACAGAAGTCCACTCCCTTTCTTTCTCCCCACTAGTCGCCGATGCCCTCTCACCTCCAGGAATATCTGGCCTTGCTGGAGCTGGACTCCCACACTGGGGCAATAATTACAGAGAAAAGCTGATCACAGAGGAGGACCAGTCATGGCAACATTTTCACAGAGGAGGGATAGTCACTTTGGAACGTATGATAGAGGAGAGCCTTTCACTGGAGCACCCATTACAGAGAAAGGTCAGTCACTAGAACAGTTATCACAGAAGAGGGCAAGGTCAGGGGCACCCATCACAGAGGAGGGCCAGTCACTGGGGAACTCATCACAGACAAGGGCCAGTCACTGTGGCACTCAACACAATGGAGGAGCAGTCTCTAAGGTATCCATGACAGAGGCAAGCCAGTCATGGATGCACCCCTTATAGTGGAGGTCATGTTCCTGAAAAACTCAACAATGAGAAGGGCATCTAGAACAAATTAGGTCAAGTCACTGGGGAACCCATTATGGAGAAGGGTCAGTCCAAAGGGCAATTTTTATAAAAGAGGACTAGTAACTGGGGCAATCATTATGGTAAAGGCCAGTCACTAAGGCACCTTTATGAAGGAGACCCAATCACTGAAGAACGGATCACAAAGTCATGTCTGTCACTGGTGCACCCATATCAATGCAGCATGGGGCACATATAACAAAGATGGGCCAGTCACAGGGGGACCCCTCAAGAAGAGGACTAGTCACTGAAAAATCCACAGAGAAAACTTGTCACCGTTTCACTGTCAACAAAGAATGGCAAGTCACTTAAGCACCTATTACAGATGAGTGTTAATTACTGGGGCACCAATTATTAATATATCCCAGTTACTGGTACACACACCACAGTGAAGAACAATCACTGGGACACCCATTATAGAGGAGGCACAGATATAAGCACGTTTATCAAATGACCACGGTGACCGTGATGTCAGTCACTGGGACACACAAATTATTGGAGGGAGATTCACTGGAGTAACTATCAAGAGGGGAGCCAGTCTCAAGGTCACATTTCCAAGAGGAGAGTCAGCCAATGGGTACTTAACACAGAGGAGATCTAGCTACTGAGGCACCCATCACAATGAAGGAAAATTCACTGGAACATCTATCACAGGGGAGTGTCAATCACTGGGACAACTATCACAGAGGAGGGTCATTTCCTGAGACACTCCATCACAGAGAAAAGTGAATTATCCATCAGAAAGGAGGACTTATCACTGTGGCACTCATTATGAAGGAGATCTGGTTACTGGGAGGACTAGACAGTAAGGAACCCATTATGGAGGAGAAACACTCACTGTTTCTCAAATAACTGAGGTGGAGACACAGTGGCACCCGTGATGGAGGATGACTTATCACCGAGGCACCCATTACTTAGGAGAGTCAATCACTAGGGCAGTGATCACAGTGCAAAGTCAGTCATTGATGCACCAATCACAGAGAAGGAGCATTAACTGGGGCACCCATCACAGAGGAGGTGTAGTCACTGGGGCAGCCATGAGAACAGGGCCAATCACTTATGCACCCATCACAGAGGAGGGCCAGTCACTGGGGTCTCTATCACAAAAGAGGGACAATTACTGGTACACCCATCACAGAGGAGGGCCAGCCACTGGGGTCCCTATCACAAAGGAGAGACAATTACTGGTAGACACATAACAGAGGAAGGCTAGACATCGGGGGTCTCCAACATAAAGGAGAGTCAGTCACCAGGGCATCCCTGACTGAGAAGAGCTATTAACACCCAACACAAGAAGATTTAGTCAGTGTGGCATTCATAACAGAGGAGATCAAGTCACTAATGTACCCATTAAGGAGAAGGAACCATCAGTGGGACAATCTTCACAAAGACTGATTTGTTATTGGGGCAATCGTTATAATGGAAGACCAGCCAATACAACATGAATCACAGTCATAGCTCAGTCACTGGAGAAGACATAATAAAGAACTAGTCACTGGGACACCCATAATGGAGGAGGCCCAGTCACTGGGGCACAAATTACAAAGGAGGGTATGCCATTAGGGCATCAAAGAATAAGGAGGGTTTGTCACTGGCACATTTATCATAGAGGAGGAGCTGTCACTAGGGCATCAAACACAGAAGAGAGCTAGACACAAGGAAATTCATTAAGGATAGGGGCTAGTCACTTAGAAACACATTGCTAGGACACCCAGTCACTCGGGCATCAATCATAAAAGAAGCATTCAATGCATCAGCCATCAAAGAAGTGGACCATTAACTGTGACACTCATTTTGGAGGAAGAACCATCAGTGGGGCACCAATAAAGGAGGCTTAGACAATAGGGCACTTAATACGGAGAAAACCTAATCACAGTGATACTTTTCTCAGAGGAGAAGGAGTAACTGGGACACATATTATTGAGGAAGCCTAGAAACTGTGACACTTATTTCAGAGGGAAGTAAGTTATCATTCATCCACCAGAGAAAAGGCCAATCATTGGGACACCCATATCAATGGAGGATCACTCACTTGAGCACCCATTACAGAGATGTCTATCACTGAGTTATCTATCACATGAAGGCCAGTCCCTGGGACTCAAATCACAGATGAAAACCAGTCAATGAAGCACCAAACACAGAAGAGATTCAGTCACTGAGGCAACCATAAGAAGGAAGGACCAGTCACTGGGACAGTTATTACAGAAGAAGGCCAATCAGTGGAGAATTCATCAAAAAGAAAGGCCAGTCACTGGTTCCCCTATTTTGGATGAGTTTCACTTGTGAGGACAGTCACCACAAGAGAGAACTAACAGCTGGACCACCAGTTACAGAGGAAGGCCAGGCACTGGGGGCACCAATCAAAAAGGAGAAAAAGTCAATGAAGCACCCAGAAAGAAGGAGGTCCTATCACTGAGACACCCATTACAGTGGGGAATTTGTTACTGGACCTGTATTATGGAGGAGAAACAATCACTGAGACACCAATCACTGAGGAGACTCAGTCATTGGGGCACCCATAATGGAGGAAGTCTAGTCACTAGGGTACCAATGATGTAAGTGATACAAAAACTGTGATACTGATCACAGAGGAAAGCTAGTCACAGGTACACCCATCACAGAAGATAATCAATCATTGGAGTACTTTTCACAGAGGATAGTCTGTCCCTGGGGCACCCATCACAGAGAAGGACCAGACACTGGGACACCTATTTCAGAAGAGGAATTGTCACTGTGGCAGCCATCACAGAGGAGGGCCAATCATTGTGGTGCCAATCATGGAAAAGATTCAGTCGCTAGAACACCAATACAAAAGAGGGCCCATAAATAGGGTACCCCTCACATACAAGGGCCAGTCACAGGGACACCAATCACAAAGATTGGCTAGTCACTGGAGCACAAATTATTGAGGAGGTCTAGGAAATGGTATACCCATCACAGAGGAGGGATAGCAACAGAAGATACAATTAAGAAAAAGGTCCAGCCACTGTGACATCAATCATTAAGGTGACCTTATCATTGTGTCACCCATAATGAGGCAGGCCAGTCACTAAGGCACCCATTAAGGAGGCAGTGTGGTCACTATGGCAACCATTAGGGAGAACAGCAAGTCACTGTGGCACCAATTATAAAAGAGTCCCATTCACTGTGGCACCTATAATGGAGCAGGACCAGTCATTAGGCGACCCACTATGCAGGAAACTCAAACATTATAGCAACCATTAGGAAGGACAACCATTCACTGGGACACCCATCAGAGAGGAAGGCATGGCACTAGGGAATCCCTTTTGAGTATGGCCAGTCACTGGAGCATAGATCACAGAGAAAGTGGAGGGCTGGTCACTAGGGCACCTATTACAAAAAAAGTGCTAGCCACTGGAGTACAGGTCAATCACTGAAGTACTTTTCACCCATCGCAAAAGAAATCTACTCACTGAGCCACCCATCACAGAGGAAAGCCATTCACTGAAGTGCACATCACAGATGGGGGCCCACCACTCAGGTACCCATCACAAAGTAGGGCCAGTCACTGGGGCACCAGTTAGAAAGGACCAACTCATTGGGGCTCCTATCCCAGAGGACAGCAAGTAAAAGGACAGTCATCACAGAGGAGGCAAAGTTAGTGTGCTCTCCATCCTAGAAGTGGATCAGTCATTGGGACAATCATTATGTAGGAGACTCAGTCACTGTGAAGCGAACACAGAGGAAAGCTAGTCACTGAGGCACCATAACTATTGTACTTATCACAGTCAAGGGCCTGTCACGGAGATACCTATTATAGACACCCATTATAGAGGAGGCTCAGTGACTGAGGCATCTGTCACAGAGGACAGTCAGTAATTGGGACACGATCCATAGATGAAAGCTAGTCAAAAGGAAACCCATTACAGAGAAGTGCTACTTACTGAGACTAATAATGATAGAGGCCCAGTAACTGTAACACCCATCACAGAGGAGGCCAGTTATTTGTTCACCTATAAGAGTGGAAGGTCAGTAATTGGGGCACCCATTACAGATGAAGGCCACTCACTGGAAAACCAAT
>CAUYQG010283693.1:0-32862 GCA_963574415.1 Tarsius wallacei | reverse complement strand
TGGAAACCTAGGGAGGAATTCAAATGAAGGGAAGGTAATTTTTTCATGAATTCCCCTCTTGCCTTTTTGCAAGGGGTAGTGGAGGTGTGAGTGGAATTTTGCTTTCCAACCTCAGACTATACAGAACTTTTCAGCTGCACCAATAACAAAAGTAGAAGCAGCGAGGGTCTCAGCTGCCCAGGTTTGCTTTGCGACCCAGGGTCTTCAGCCCCCTGGACTTTGTCAGCAGGCAGGCCTCCATGGCTGGCTCCCAACATTAACTCCTACAGTCAGCCTAAAACTTTGGACATGGTCTGTTTGAGGCGTAAGCCTGGCCATTCCCCCATCAATCTGCTTTTGGAATAAAGTCACTTTCCTTTCACCAAGCCTCATCTCTTGAGTTTATCATGCAGCGGTGAGCCACCAAGCTTGCTTTCAGTTACGCTCCCAAGATCCCGATGTTGTGACTACTTTCAGAGTAGATGAAAGTCTGGAAAGAGCTGACACAGTTCTCCCAGAAAGTGGACTTTCCTCTCAAGTCTATGCCTGCTCCCAAACCTGCCAACCTCTTCACATTCACCTCTCACTTCTCAGAGGTACTAGAAGTACTAGAAGTCCCAGCTGTGCTGTATTTCTGTCCATTTCTTCTCTTTGCTTCTGGGCTTACTAACAAGCTCTTCCCCTCTGGGTCTGAAACACTCATACCATTCCCAGCCTCCACCAGCCTTTTGTCTAGCTAACGTCCATTCCTTCTTCAAGTCTCAACTTGGATTTTAGATTTCCTCCTCAGGAAGTGTTTCCCCACCCCTACTCAGCCAAGTGAGATGTCTTTCACAGGTGCCTCAATGGCAGGCTGTACCCTTTGCTATTTGTTACCTGCTTGCTTATATCCCTAACATGTCCTGAGAGCAGAGACATTGGTATATTCCATGGTATCTCTGATGCCCGGTAGGGTGTGGCACAAAATTCATGGATTCTTTGACTCAACCCTAAAATGAATTTCAGAGCAGCCAGGAAAGTTTTAAAACAAAGTTTATTTCAGACAGAAGAAGGGAAAAAGAGAGACACTAGAGCCTGCTTGGGCAAGAGAAACCGCATGTTTTGCTTTTTTACAATAGGCCTGATATACCTCCATGATGATTGATATGCTAGAGGGTGGAACCCAGGTAACTGTAGCTCTTACTGTACTTCGCATCTGATGGGTGGAGAGGTGATCTTATTATCATTTCTATGACCTTTTGATTCCCAACCCAGAAGTTACCATGATGGAGTTTTCCTTTGGTGAGCCAAGGGTGGAGGGTGGACTGGGAGTCCACACTGAATTCACATTCCAGCCTGCAGAGTCATTCAGCCTGCCAACAGGATGCCTGGATGGTTTCTAAAACCTGCCTATAAGAAATGTATCTATCTATGCCTAATCTGCACTAGCTACCCTACCTTATCCCCAGCATTAAAGTCTGTCACATAATAAACATTCAAATATTTATTGGTGGAAAGAAGGAAGGAGGAAAAGAAGGAATGAAGACCCTTGCTTCGGGGTTCCTACCTTCTGGGTCTGAAACACCCTGTATTACCATCCCCAGACTCCACTCACCTTTTGCCTAGCTAAGCCCTTCTGTAGTTCTTTGGTTGTACCACATAGCTTAGATCTAACAATTGGAAAACAGTATAATGGCATTTGTCCAGAGAATTATAGGGTGTAGAGAAACTTTGATCTCCTCAGATGCTGGGGAATCTCTACCTAGTGACTGGCACCTATGGAATTTGCTTTGACAGCTTTTATGATGCTAATAACCCTGATAAGTTATTAGAAGGTAGCAGATAACAGCAGGAATGGAGAGGGACCAATAAGAAGAGTATTCGTGGGTAATTGGATTGCATGTGTCTAGGATATGAAGGAGAAGGTGCCAGATCAGAAAGTTGGGAGAATCTGTTTTCTGGTCCCACACAATATCATCAACTCAACTGCATATTGAATTTGAGGTGTTAGGGAAACATCCAAAATTACAGTTGAAAATATAAAATAAAGCCAAGAAAACATAGTCCACAAATTCATCATCTTCATGTCAATTACTGTTATCAAAGAAGTGTCCAGACTGGCCATTAGGCAGAGCAAGTGTCTTGAGGGTCATCAAAAAGACTCTCCTCCCTTTACAACATATTATCATAATAATATTATCATATCATCAAATATATGCCGTATGCACCTATGTCCCTGGAAGGACAGGTTACCTCTGGAAAAGAAGGCTTGTGAACTTGGAGGTCAGAGGTGGGAGGGAGACCTATCTTCTAACATTTACCCTTTAGACCCATTGAAATCTTTAGCATATACATAGATTTTTAATCTACAAAGGAAAATGGTTTTTTTAATTTTTTTTTTTTTTTTTTTTTGGAGTTGGAGTCTTACTCTGTCATCCAGGCTGAAGTGCAGTGACACGCTTACAGCCACTCCAGCGTCGACCTGCTGGGCCCTGGTGATCCTTCCGCCTCAGCCTTCCAAGTAGCCAGAACTACAGGCGCACGCTACCACACCTGGCTAATTTTTGATTTATTGTAGAGACAAGGTCTCGCCAAGTTCCCCGGGCTGATCTTGAACCCGCAGGCTCAGGCAATCCACTCGCCTTGGCCTCCCAAAGTGCTGGGATTACAGGCTGAACCACCACGCCCGGCTACACATATATTTATTTAAAAGATAACCTAAGCCATTGCCTTGCTCAGCAATGGTGTGGTCATGTGCTCTTTGAGCTGTGTTTCCTTAAGCTTTGGCCCCCCTTCCCTACCTTGGGGAGGTAAATCTCCTCTTTCTTTCTCTGTAACTAACTTTCTAAATAAACTATATTTTCTAATCTAAAAAAAGATAAAACAATGATATGACATTGCAAATCGTTCAAGAATGGAGGGAGGGTCATTAGCTTCAGCAGCTGGGGCAAAGTTCAAACCTCCTAGATGAAAACTTTGTGTGCACTTAGAGTTTGTGCACTAGAGCAGGGAGAAGTGGTGTGGTGTAGTCTTGGCACCTCAGTAACTAATAAGTGAGCCTGGGGCTGTAGTATAGATACCATTTGCCTTTTCCCCAGTGCATGACAGTCTAGGTGCTTATCACAGACCTTAAAAAAACAGAGTTTCTGTCCTTATTGCAATCTTGGGTGACTTAACATCCCTGCTTTCCCTCTTTACTGCTCGTCAACAATCCAATTCTTTTTCCTTTTCCATCACCCTCCTCATCTTTCCAGCCCTTTAAAAAATTGCCACAAGGGGGCAGCAGCCTCGTGCGCAAAATGTGCTCAGCCTGGTGACCATAAAAAGCAAAGGAACTATGCCGTTAAACAAACGTTGTCAAAACTTTGGATTTTAGCATCTTGCTCTGAATTTGTTTGTGACCACATTTAACATTCTGTTAGAAATTATAAACAATGCGGGTGGAAAAGAAAGTCATGCTGGGGAGTGGAGCTAATGTGTTTTCCTCTCTTTCAGGGACTGGCCAAGAAGAGATGAGATAGAAAAGAGAACAGTCTAGAACCTAAGACTAAACCCTAATGTACATTCTTGCGCCAGGATGGAAGGGGAATCTTACCACAATGCAACCACGGTCAATGGCACCCCAGTAAGTCACCAACCTTTGGAACGCCACAGCTTGTGGGAGGTCATCACCATCGCGGCTGTGACTGCTGTGGTTAGCCTGATCACCATCGTGGGAAACATCTTGGTCATGATCTCCTTCAAAGTCAACAGTCAGCTCAAGACGGTGAACAACTATTACCTGCTCAGCTTAGCCTGTGCAGACCTCATCATTGGGATCTTCTCCATGAATCTCTACACGACCTACATCCTCATGGGACACTGGGCTCTCGGGAGCCTGGCTTGTGACCTTTGGCTTGCACTGGACTACGTGGCCAGCAATGCTTCCGTCATGAACCTTCTGGTGATCAGCTTTGACCGTTACTTTTCCATCACGAGACCCCTGACATACCGGGCCAAGCGTACACCAAAGAGGGCTGGTGTCATGATCGGCTTGGCCTGGCTGATCTCCTTCATCCTCTGGGCCCCAGCAATCCTCTGCTGGCAGTACCTGGTTGGGAAGCGAACGGTCCCACCGGAGGAGTGCCAGATCCAGTTCCTCTCTGAGCCCACCATCACGTTTGGCACTGCCATTGCTGCCTTCTACATCCCTGTTTCTGTCATGACCATCCTTTACTGCCGAATCTACCGGGAAACAGAGAAGCGGACCAAGGACCTGGCTGATCTCCAGGGCTCTGACTCCGTGGCTGGAGCCGAGAAGAGAAAGTCAGCTCACAGGGCTCTGCTCAGATCCTGCTTTAGCTGCCCTCGACCCGCCCTGGCCCAGAGGGAACAGAACCAGGCCTCTTGGTCCTCATCCCACAGGAGCACCTCCACCATTGGGAAGCCATCCCAAGCCACCAGCTCCAGCACCGACTGGGCCAGAGCCGAGCAGCTCACCACCTGCAGCAGCTACCCCTCCTCCGAGGATGAGGACAAGCCCCCAACTGACCCTGTCTTCCAAGTGGTCTACAAGAGTCAAGCCAAGGAAAGCCCAAGGGAAGAACTCAGTGCTGAAGAGACTGAGGAAACTTTTGGGAAAGCGCACACTGAAAAAAATGACTATGACACCCCAAAGTACTTATTGTCTCCGGCTGCTGCTCACAGACCCAAGAGTCAGAAATGTGTGGCCTATAAGTTCCGGTTGGTGGTCAAAGCTGACGGGACCCAGGAGACCAACAACGGCTGTCACAAGGTGAAAATCATGCCCTGCTCCTTCCCAGTGGCCAAGGACCCTTCAACGAAAGGCCTCGATCCCAACCTCAGCCATCAAATGACCAAACGAAAGAGAATGGTCCTGGTCAAAGAGAGGAAAGCAGCCCGGACCCTGAGCGCCATTCTCCTGGCCTTCATCATCACCTGGACCCCTTATAACATCATGGTCCTGGTCTCCACCTTCTGTGACAAGTGTGTCCCGGTCACTCTGTGGCACTTGGGCTATTGGTTGTGCTACGTCAATAGCACTGTCAACCCCATGTGCTACGCACTCTGCAACAGAACCTTCAGGAAGACATTTAAGATGCTGCTTCTCTGCCGATGGAAAAGGAAGAAATTGGAAGAGAAGTCGTACTGGCAGGGGAACAGCAAGCTTCCCTGAGATGTCAGTTCCTCTTAAAAGAGTAACGGCCATAGTCTACTTCCTCGGAGGAAAAGCAAACTGGTTCTGGTTTACATATTTTCAGAAAAGACAATCGTCATTTGGAGTCCCTGAGGACTTTTGTAAAGGCTCAAGTTCTATTGCCAAAAGAAAGGAGTCACAGCTGCAGCAGTTCCTGTCATTTTAAATGATTCTTGTCTATGACCAAGGCCACCTGATGCCGCTGGAGTGTGCCAAAGAAGTAAAGCGAAAGACTCGTGGCCCTTCTCAGGAGGAAGCACACTGGGTCACAACGCAAGTGACTTAGGGAACTTTTGTCTAACCTTCGGTGGGGAACAGCAGGGCCCAGGTGGAAACCTTCCCCTGTCATAGAGTTTTGTGCAATATGTATGTGTCTGTGAAGTTGTCTTGTGCCAGTGAGAACCAGGAGAATGTAAATCAGTGTCACCTGTTGACAAGTGTGATATTCAAACTGACTTCTAAGAATAGACTTCTTCACAAACTGATCAGTGTTTATCACACAGCTATTATGTGGTGTGTGCTGCGGGATGTTTTCCTGTCCACACAAGAAAACATCTGAGTGAAGTTCCTGCTCTCTCCTTTCATAACTGATGCTCATCTCTGGTACTCGCCATGCTGATCCCCACAAAACCATCCTTCCTCTCAGAATCCAGGGTCCAGAAGGAAACTGAAACCTGGTCAGACCCAGGCCTTACAGGGGCCTCCTTCTGCTAACATAGATGATCAAATCTCCACATCAGTTATTTTAGTTCTTACCAGTGAGAATTTTTTCCTTTTATCTAAACAAATATCAAGCATTCTATTTTGTACCCATTCGAACCCACCTGTTCTTTGAAGGAATCGGTGTAGAACACCCCTTCACTGGGCAAAGAGCATCTCCAGGCTGTTGAGTCACGATTCTCGCACTTTGTTTTCAGAGGCCTTGCTTTCTCATCTCTTTACAAGGCAAGCCTGAGCAAAATGTGGAAAACAGATTTCACTTTGAACTTCCTCCAGAGCCCTTCTGCAGCCTCCAGTGTCCCTCTTTCAGATCCCCAGCCCACACCAAGGCACAGGCCAGGCCCTGTGATGCCCCAGGCAGAAGGGCTATTTGGGGGAAAACGGGGGAAGGACTTAACTTCTTTATTTTTGTAGAGATTCTTCAAATCAGGACTAAGAAATGACTGACTTATTCATTCCTCCCCAGATTCAAAGATGAGAAGCCCAGGAAAGCACAGATGAGGGCCCAGCGAAGCTGAGAACGACCTGAAAGCTTCGTCTCTAAAAACAAAGTGTAGGTCACAGTAACGCATAAAAATAAAGCAGTTAACCTACACGAGAGCATCAGGATTATTAAAAACCAAGTTGAATTAAAATTTCTGAGAATATGTAAAAAAACTGAATCTAAGATGCTTCTTGGATAATTCTGAAAATAAACTTGGGTGCGAGAAATTGAAATAGCAAAAGAGTGCCTGAAATTAACAAAGGGCCACAAAGAAAGCAGTAGTGGGGTACCCAACGGGGATTTTAAAGATGGAGCACCCCTGCCAGTCAGCAGCTCATTGCTTAACCTGTCCATTACATCTGCAGCTGTGTTCAAAAATTGCCAGAGTTTCAAAAAAAAATTGCCAGACTTCATTTCACTTATTGTCAGCCAGGTCTTTTTCAGTCTTACTTGCTAATAGGATGGAAAAATCACTGTTTTAGTTGTCCTGGGAATTTGGTATTTACCTGAGAATGGGAGCTTCAACCTACCCTGAAGAGCATCAACAGGCTCTTACTTGAAGTTCCGAGGAGGCTCAGGGTAGTAGAATCTTAGGCAGGACAAGGCTGGTCCACCCAGGCCTCTCCTCCAGCCATCTAGGGGCTTGACGTTGAGATGAAACATCTTAGAAGCAATGTAGCTGCTGAGCCTTTGTGAAGGGCAGGTTGACACCTGCCAGAAATTTGGCGGAGAATATTAATTAATTGGCTACGTTCTCCAGGGCAGAGACCTACCTGATGCCAACAGGGTGTGACTTCATGAGCAAACCTGCTCCACCAGCTCCAGATAAATAGTTGATTCTTGGCATTTAAGCCTTTGCTTTCAGACAAAAATGAAAATCTCTCCATGAGAATAGCACTTTAAACCCATCCTGTGCATTCACCATTCACAGTAGACAGAGAAGCAAGCTAATTCAAACAAAAGAACACAAACCAAGGAGGGGGTACTGCTGGGGGCACATTCTGCCCTCTCCATAGCTGCTTAGGACTTAGCCTTTTTTGTTCATCTTCTCTGAAATTAATTAAGAGTCTTTTGCTTCTTTTCTTTATCATTGGCTTTGGAAAGCAACCAATTTTGCAACATCCTATGCCTCTTGACATAGTCAAAAAATGCCCCAAACTTCTAGGGACAACTAGACTTCTATAGAATAAGGACTCTAGTGGGATCCTCAGAAACCACAGGGTCCTGGTGGGTGGGTAGGCGGTGGGGCAGGGACTAACTTCAGATCTTAGGCCTTTGACTCCCCCGGTCTTCCAAGCTCTGTCTGTGGCAAACTGTGTACTGCTTTGGCTAGTTACCTGTTGGACACTGTTGTATTGCTAACATTGTCATTTGTTTCTCCTTGGCTGTGAATCTGATGGCTTGTCCGGAAATCTTTGCTTTCCATACAATTTTTGGTTAAACGAGGCATTTTGTCAATATCTGGCCTCTGCTTTGCTCCTTTTGGTGAATGTACTTTGAGAACAATGCTGATGCAGGCTCTTTGTAATTGTGAAATCTGTACCTACACCTCTGGATTGGAATATCCAGTTGTCTTCTGTAAATACTAGCATGGCAGCAAAGGATATGGGGACTGGGCTGCTCTTCTGTATTGTACTAGCATTGCTCTAGATATTAAAGAAATTTAACCCCATGGTCCAATGCAAAGCATTTAAATAAGCAAATGGTTTCAGGTTAGCTTGTTAGACCTCTCTAGATTAGAGGTCCCACACACCTTTGAATGGCCTGACTTTTCAAAAAGGGAGGGCTTGGACACAGTATGGATACACGTCCCTCCTGCTACCTTTTGGATTCCCCTTTTCTTCTCAGTTACCAATGACTAAATAATGAAGACAAGATACGCAAATTCGTGAAGAGTTCCATATTGAAGGAAAGAGAAAGGAAGGAAGGAAGGAAGGAGGGAGGGAGAGAGAGAGAGAGAGAGAGAGAGAGAGAGAGAGAGAGAGAGAGAGAGAGAGAAGAAAGAAAGAAGAAAGAAAGAAAGAAAAGGAAAGAAAAAAGATATCTGTGACTAAAATGAAATGCTCCCCTTTCCCTCTAGGACAAGGGAGGTGGGGTAGATCACAAACCACAGGCCTTGATTGGGCGGAGACTATGTAACAAAAAGAGCAGCTACTGGTTGCGCTGCAGTGGCTCACGCCTGTAATCCCAGCACTTTGGGAGGCGGAGGATTGCCTGAGCCCAGGGGTTTGAGGCCAACCTGGGCAACTTGGTGAGACCTCGTTGCTACAATAAATACACTTTAAAAAAATTAGCTGGGCATAGTGGTGTACACCTGTAGTTCCAGCTAATTGGAAGGATGAAGCGGAAGGATCGCCTGGGCCCAGCAGATCGAGGCTGTGGTGGTTGTGAGCATGACAGCCTGGGCAACAGTGAGACTCCTACTCAAAAGAGAGAGAGAGAGAGAGAGAGAGAGAAGCTGCCTTTCCTCTTCAGCAGTGCCCCTTTGTAAGTGATATCAATTTCCATCTCTCCCACATCATTTCACCAGTGAAGTTTGAGATTATGTAAACTCTTTTGCACTAAGGACCCCAGAGTGGAAGTGAGAGGGAGAAAGGAAATACATTTAAGTGTCAAGGAAAGATCAAGAAGAAATTTATTTTAAAAATCACACACACACACACACACACACACACACACACACACACCCCTTTTTAAAAATTATTGTAAACACAAAGAAAAGTTGCAAGAGTGATGCAAAGGACTCCTATGTCCTTCACCCATATTCTGCACCTGTTAACATTTTACTGCATTCCTGCATGCTCTCTCTGCACGTTTTTCTGAATCATTTGGGAGTAAATTGCAGAACTGTGTCCATTTTACCTCTAAATACTTCAATGTGTATGTCTTTTTTTTTTTTTTGAGTTGGAGTCTCACTCCGTTGTCCAGGCTGGAGTGCAGTGGCACGCTCACGGCCACCCCAGCATCAACCTGCTGGGTGCCGGCGATCCTACCGCCTCAGCCTTCCAAGTAACCGGAACTACAGGTGCGCATGCGCACACTACCATGCCCAGCTAATTTTTTATTTATTGTAGAGCCAAGGTCTCACCAATTTGCCCGGGCTGGTCTCGAACTCGCGGGCTCAGGCAGTCCACTTGCCTCGGCCTCTCAAAGTGCTGGGATTACAGGCTGAGTCGAGCCTGGCCTAATGTGTGTGCCTTAAGAACAGTCTCCTGTTCTTAAGTTATTTTACTTAACCACAATCAGGAAATTTAGCCAGGTGCCGTGGCTCACACCTGTAATCCCTGCACTTTGGGAGGCTGAGGCAAGAGGATTGCCTGAGTACAGGGGTTCAAGACCAGCCTGGGCAACTTGGCGAGACCTCGTCTCTACAATAAAGCAAAAAATTAGCTGAGCATAGTTGCACATGCCTGTGGTTCCAGCTACTTGGAAGGCTGAGGTGGAAGGATCACCTGAGCCCAGCAGGTTGAGGCTGCGGTGGCATACTCCAGCCTGGATGACAGAGTGAGACTCCCACTTAAAAAAAAGAAAAGAAAGGAAAAGAAAAAAATCAGGAAATTTGATATTACTCCAATATAATTATATATTCTACAGTCCATACTCAAGTTTTACTATTTGTCATTTTACTAGTTGTTCATTAGAAAAAATTTTTCCATAACCTTTGGGTATGAAGCTTAAAATAAAAATACATATATAAAGAAAAATTTCTTTTCCAGTTAAGTATCTATCCAGGATCACACATTGCATTTAGTTGTCATGTCATGCTTAGACTTTTTTAATTTGGAAGAGGTCCTCAGCTTTTGTCTTTCATGATATGGTCATTTTTTGAGTACCTTCAATTCAGTTTTTTAAAAATCAATTTCCATCAGTTTGAAGCTGTCTGATATTTCCTTATTAGATTCAGGTTAATTTGTTTGTTTTTCTTTGGGTAGTAATGTCACAAGTGTGATATTATGTCTTCAGTACATCACAGCAGGAGGCATGTTGTGTCCCATTATTGGTATTTACATTGATCGACCTAGCCTGTAGGTTCGAGACCAGCCCAGGCAGCTTGGCAAGCCCTCATCTCCACAATAAATCAAAAATTAGCTGGGCATGGTAGTGTGCGCCTGTAGTTCCGGCTATTTGGAAGGTTGAGGCAGAAGGATCACCAGAGCCCAGCAGGTCAAGGCTGCAGTGGCCGTGAGCATGTCACTGCACTCCAGCCAGCGTGATGGAGTGAGACACCAACTCAAAAAAAAAAAAAAAAAGACATTGATCAACCTTTTAAAGTAGAGTTCCAAGAACTGTTTACAATTCTTCTGTCTTACGATGGAAGGGATATAGTCGAATTATTATTCAATAATTGCTTCTGTTAATTTCTTTTTTTTTTTTTTTGAGTTGGAGTCTTACTCTGTTGCCCAGACTGGAGTGCAGTGGCCACTCCCGGCCACTGCAGCCTCGACCTGCTGGGCTCAGGTGATTCTTCTGCCTCAGCCTTCCAAGTAGCTGGAACTACAGGTGTGCGCTACCATGCCCGGATAATTTTTTGATTTGTTGTAGAGATGAGGTCTCGCCAAGTTGCCCAGGCGGGTCTCGAACCCGCAGGCTCAGGCAATCCACTCACCTCAGCCTCCCCAAGTGAGGGATTACAGACTGAGTCACCGAGCCCCGCTTCTGTTAATTTCTTTTTATTCAATGTGGTTATGATATTCATTTGAAATTAGTTGGGTCTGTTTCTGTTTAGACTGAATTGTAGAGTTTTCCTCCATAGTTGTTAATTTCCTTTTTTTGAATAAGTAAAATATTAATATGGTTGTAAAATCCAAAACTATACAAAAAGATACAAAGAAGCTCACTGTATCCCCTGCCCCTTTCATACCATTTCCATCCCACCACCCCAAGATAGCATACTTTTTTTAGTCTCTGGTTTATCCCTTCTTTGTTTCTTTTTCAAACAAACCCCTTTAAACCATTTTTGTAACCATATATTAAGACATGCATATACTTTTATTTTTATGTTTTTAGTTTAAGAAAATATTGACTGACTTTCTACCATGAAAAATAAAGATTTGATTCTTACATATGATGACTACTTCCCAAACACTCATCCCTCTAGTCCTCATTTACAAAGCTGTGCATACATGAGCACCTCTGTGAAATGATCACCCGGGTGTTGGATGCTAGAGCCCTCCGTCAGCTAAGGATGTGGGTTCTAGAGAAGAAAACACAGTGTCTTCTTGGAGCACCTACTGATGCTGAAAGCTATGAAAACACCAGGTAGAACAAGTTGAACAACTCTAGAGACATTAAGTAATAACAGGCAAAAGACTGTCACTGTTAAATATTCACATTAAATTCAAAGAGGGCACAGTCGCATTGCCTTGCAATGGACAGCACTGTCCCCTCTCTCCACTGATGAATTATTAATGTGCATGGAGCAAGGGAAGGAGCACAATCTTAAATTTATTTGAGGTTAGGCAAAGAAAGTAAAGGCTTGCTGGGCATGGTGGCTCACACCTATAATCCTAGCACTTTGGGAGGCGGAGGCGAGTGGATTGCCTGAGCCCATGGATTCGAGACCAGCCTGGGCAACTTGCAAGACTTCATCTCTACAATGAATCAGAAAATTAGCTGGGCATGGTGGCATGCACCTGTAGTTCCAGCTACCTGGAAGATTGAGGTGGAAGAATTGCCTGAGCCCAGCAGGTCGAGGCTGTGGTGGCTGTGAGCATGCCACTGCCCTCCAGCCTGGGTGATAGAATGAGACTCTGACTCAAAAAAAAAAAGAAAGTCAAGGCTCACTGAACTTAACCATTATCCTATGTTAGTGTACTTTATGTCAATGCATCTGTTCAAAAAAATCTCAACTTCTTATTTCATCTGGCTCTTGAGCAAACTTTATACCACCAGAAGCCTCCAAGAATGCTGTCATGCTCCTACTAAGAGTCGTTTTCCAAAGAATGTTATCTTCCCAGTCCTTGGCAATGATTCTCTGGAGTGTTATCTTGCGTAAATGTATCTGCAGCGGTGTCCTAGTGAAGGAATGGGCACCTTTATCTTCAACAAAGGATGGCTCATACTCAACTCACTTATCCCCTATATCACTAGCGTGAGGAGGTGCTTATTTTTAGTAGTCCCACACATATCCAAAGACAGGTATTATAGTCCAACCACTTTCTTTCTTTTTTTTTTTTTTTTGAGTAGCAGTCTCACTCTGTCACCCAGGCTGGAGTGCAGTGGCATGCACACAGCCACCCAGCCTCGACCTGCTGGGCTCAGGCGATCCTTCCATCTCAGCCTTTGAAGCAGCTGGAACCATAGGCATGTGCCACCACACCCAGCTCATATTTTGAGTTATTGTAGAGGTGAGGTCTCGCCAAGTTACCCAGGCTGGTCTTAAGCCCCTGGGAACAGGCAGTCCTCACACCTCTGCCTCCCAAAGTGCTGGGATTAAAGGTTTAAGCCACTGTGCCTGGCCTAAAATGAAGTCTTTAATTTAAAAAACCGTACTAGGTTTTGTTTTATATTCACTATAATATATTTTATTATATAGTCATTAATATAATAATACATATTTTCTTGGAAAATAAATTAATTAATTAAAAATTACCTATAATTTTACCCCCTAAAGATAACCTCTGCCAAATATCACTACATCTATTCTCTTAGTCTTTTTTTCTATGTACAGACACATTTTTTTTTTTTGAGTTGGAGTCTCACTCTGTCACCCAGACTGGAGTGCAGTGGCCACTCCCGGCCACCACAGCCTCTACCTGCTGGGCTCCAGCGATCCTTCCGCCTCAGCCTTCCAAGTAGCTGGAACTACAGGCGCGTGCTACCTACCACGCCAGGCTAATTTTTTTATTTATTGTAAAGATGAGGTCTTGCCAAGTTGCCCAGGCGGGTCTCGAACCCGCGGGCTCAGGCAATCCACTCATCTCAGCCTCCCAAAGCGTGGGATTACAGGCTGAGCCACCGAGCCTGGCTGGGACACATATTTTTAAAAACACACAGAGTGACTGGACACGGTGGCGCACACTCATAATCCTAGTACATTGGGAGGCTGAGGTGGGAGGATTGCCTGAACCCAGGGTTTTGAGACCAGCCTAGGCAAGAGAGTGAGATCTTGTCTCTACAAAAAATTAAAAAATTAGCCGAACATGGTGGTGCACACCTGTGGTCCCAGATACTCAAGAGGCTACGGTGGAAGGCACCTAAGCCCAGGAGGTTGAGGCTGTGGTGAGCCGTGATCGTGCCGCTGTGCTCCATCAGGGGTGACAGAATGAGACCCAGACTAAAATCGAGCAATAAATAATAAAAATAAAAATAAATTCTACTTGTTCATTCTGGTATATAGGAAAGCAATTGACATTTGTAACTAACTTTAAATCCTACAACTGTACTTTGCTTATTAGTTCCAGGAAGTTTTTGTTGTTAGAATTTTTTAAAAATTATTTTCTGTGTAGACTCTCATGTCATCTGTGAATAAGTTTTATTTCTTCCTTCCCAATTTGTATACATTTTATCCTTTTCTTGTTGCATTACCTTAGTTTTTATAGATAAAGAGTGATCAAGTGTTGGCAGTTTAATATGGTTCATACATATGTACATACAAATACTTTTTGGTTGTTCTAAAGGCAATCCAGTGTGAGAGAAACACACTTACCCTGAGAACAAATGGTCTTTTCTTTAAATGGCAATCTAGAATTTCCCTAAAAGTGTTATAATCTGCACCAAGCTTGCTCTATGTGTCATAATAATGACAGCATACAGAACAATGATATCTATAACTATCATGTACTATGAGCTTAATGTTTATAACTTCACTGTTTTCTTTCATCCAAAAGTTGCCAAAGTCCCTAAGGATAGGAATTGGGTCTGATTTTGTTTGTTTGCAGTTTTTTGGCTTCTATCGTCCTGGTATTTAGCACAGTGGTTATTAGTAGGTGTGAGTTGTAACAATATCTGATGCAAGAATGAATGAGCAAAAAATAAGAAATGGTTTTTTTCTATATTACCAATGGGACGCCTGAGATTTAAAACAACTGTATCATTTTCTCATGTCAGCAAGTAGGGAAGCTAGGATTGGAGGCCTTGTCTTCCAACCACAAAGTGCATACATTGTATTAAATATAGTGACTCCCCATAACCACTATAAAAGGGAAGATACATCTTTTGGCAGTTTGAACTTTGATCTTCTTTCTTTCTTTCTTTCTTTTTTAAGACCTGGGAAAAATGTGACAAGAATCTGAACTGTAAAGAAAATAAGAAGTAGAGTTTAAATTAAGTATGTTGACAGTCAAGCAACATTTAATTAATATTGTTTATTTTCTCACCAGAAAATATAGATCTTGTGAATTTGGGGGAAAAAACCTACAACAAATCTTTGCAAGCAACTTTAACAGGAATTAAACAGTTTAAGAAGAAAAAAGTAAACATTTATGAAACACTACATATCTTGCTCCCTACTTTAAAATGTGCTGTGATCGCAGCATACATTTGTTGTTCGGGAGAGGGTTTCCAGTGAAAACCAAAGCACCTGCAAGACAAATTCTGAAAGAACTATAACACCATATAATGTTGTCACTGAAAGGAAACTCTAGAGAAAACCCCTCTTCTTCATCTCTTCCCCTGGAGCCCTAAGCATATCCAACAGAGCCTTTAGTAACCCACTGAAAAGCGACCAAGTAGAATATGTGAAGGATTCGACCAAGAAGTTAAGAATCCATTTTTGCCTCCTCCTATCCCGACCCTAGCTTATAGCACAACAGTTCCTCTTGATTCAATGTTTACATAAAGATAAGAATAATCTATTTGCAAAAAACCTTTAAGACTATAGATGCGTTCATAATATTAAGTTGGAAAGGTCTCACACATTGCCAAGAAGGAAATCATATGGTAGATGGGGACACACGTTCCCAGATTTATTTACCTCTCCCATCTCTTCCTCGCTCAGTTCACGTTCTAGCAAGTTGTCCATCATCCCTTTGAATGCGACCAGGGAATCCTTCCTCCTTGTCTCCTCCTCTTCTTGATTTTGTTTTCTGCTGTTCTGTTAACACATCGTTGCCTCTGGACCTCTCCCAGAGCTGGCTGTCTTTCATCTTCTTCCTCCTCTTTTCCTTTGGATGGACCTGGAGAAGGGGTGGGCAACTTTAGATCTTGCATCCTCTGGTCTCTGGATGGAGAACTTAGAATCTCAGGTTCCTTAGAGTGAAGCACCCACAAAACAATCTTGTCTTGATCATGCTTAGGGGTCTCTGTTAGCATAATTCTTTTAAGTTATCATGCAAAAACTCAGTATTTATTTTTCTTACCTTGTTAAGACTGCTGATATTTTATCCCCCCATATCTTAGCTTAGAGCTAGTTGGGGGTGAGTATTTAAGGTCTCCCAAAGGGAGTTTGAGATTTGGATAGAGAAAAATCTACTCCTTCTACAAAAGAGTTCTAACTCAATAAAGAGGAAATAAATCAAAAACTCAGAATGGAGACTGTAGTACTTCTTACTCAAATTTAGTCTTTGCTCAAGTTATTAAAATTTTGCTTCTCTAATTGGATTCTCATAAATTAAAGTAAAATTACTGCCTTTCCTATAATAAGTTTTCAAATGAAGAAACTGAGATTTGGAGAATAAGTAACTTGCCAGGGTCACACAGTTCATAGAGTAGAAAGCCAAAATTTAAACTTACGACCATTAAATTCAAACTTAGTTTCATTCCATTTTTCTTAGACTAGGACTTAATGACTGATGCCCAGCTCATAGACCTGTGGTTGTAATCTTCTGGGTTGCATTAATATTTTTAAGAAGAATTGTGCTGTCTTTGCATTTATACACTGAGTACAAGGGGCAATGTTTCTCATCTGGGATGCTTACAAAAGGGACTTAAGATAAAATTCATGTAAGACTGAAAAATAATCATCAGAAGATCATCTTCATGTCTCTTGAAAATAAAGGCACGATTGAATTTTTTTAAGCTTTCTAGATGTAATGAGAAAAGACAGCCAGAAAAATGAGGTATAAGAAAGCTGTAGATTTAAAGTGTTTCTAAAATGAAAGTAGCACTTATTTTTGACATGTATTATATTAAGATTCTGGAGCATTTTCATCAGTCATTTGCAGGTCTTTTTAGGAAGCACTAGGGTCTTTTGATTTATTTTGTCAAAGTCAAACAGGATATCAGAAACCAAAATTCTATCACAATGTGGCCAAAAGGTATTACTTGACTTTCCTACAATGCTGAGAAATCCTTAAGGTTATGTTCTGCCTCAGGATTTCTTTCTTTTTTCCTTTTTTTTTTGTACTTTATGAAGAGATTTGATTTAATTTAATTTTTGTTTTTGTCTGCCACTGGTTTCTGGAAGAGCATTTGGCAATCTGGTTATGTCAACTATAGCAGGAAAATACTGACTTTGTAAAAATTGACAAAGAATTATATGGAAAAAGTGATTTGGGATTGTCCAGATCTGAAGTTCAGTACATCTTCCAGGTAATACTTTACTCCAAGCTATCTAAAGAAATACTCAGCCACGTGAGGTGGCTCACACCTGTAATATCAATACTTCGGGAGACTGAGGTGGGAGGATTGCTTGAGCCCAGGAGTTCGAGACCAGCTTGGACAGCATAGCTAGACCTTGTCTCTTAAAAAAAAAAAAAAAAGAAAGAAAAGAAGAAGAAGAAGAAATACTCAAAAGAGGCCTCCAGAAAGTTATGTTGTATTCTTATTTTTCTTAAAGTCACAGAACTTAAAGATTTTCAGAGCACTTTGATGCTTCATTTAGACAAAAATTGCTAAAATTAGATTTCACAGACTTGAGTATTCCTATGTGCTCATACACTCTCTTTTATTTACTTTGGCTGGGAAGTTTATGTTTATCTAGGTTTAGAGCATATTAGTAGGTCTATGTACTTGTTACTCTAATGTAACTCTGGCAGCTGTATGAATCAATCAAAATGCATCATGGCACTAAAATCAAATATTTAAGTTTTGCCTAGGTGATATCCAAAATAAATATTTTCGATCCATTGGCACATCTCTTCCAAGTGGTGATTCAGGGATCCAGGACCTTCTGTCTTGTTGTTTTAGCATCTTTCATGTATAGATTTCAAGTTTGCTATGCTTGTCTATATCAAGCGGGCAGAAAGAGCTAAAAAAACAATGCTTAGGAATTTTTAGAGAATCAGAACTGGACATGTTGCAGATCACATCCACTGATGTTCATTGTCTGTCACTCAGTCACATAGCCACGGAACTATAAGAAGTTAAATCTGTCTGTGAGTTAAGAAAGAAGAAATGAATTTCTCCCAAGTGCCCCTGTCATTATGCCCCAGCAATTAGCTAGAATATTCCCCAAATTTTTTTGTTTAGTTTCCTGAATAAAAGGAAAAGCAGGAAATATGCTTTATCAGAAAAGTACTTCTTTTTCATCTTCTTTCCCATTTCTGACACTATTTTTTTTATTTTAAGGAATATCTACAATATAGACAAAAAAAATTTGAGAAATTCTTCATGGTAGGATGAGCTTTGGAGACAGGAAAATCTGATTTCCCACCTTGTCTCTGTGGCTTACTCCTTGTGGACTTTGTAAATCTCAATTTTCTCATCTTTGAAATGGACACAGTAAAAATACTATTTTGAGGGAAACTACATTTTTCCCTTTTAAAATAAACTATTCAGTGTCTCCGCCTGTCATCCCAGCACTTTGGGAGGCCGAGGCGAGAAGATTGCCTGAGCCCAGGGGTTCAAGACCAGCCTGGGCAACTTGGTGAGACCTTGTCTCTACGATAAATCACAAAATCTAGCCAGGCGTGGTGGCGTGTGTCTGTAGTTCCAGCTACTTGGAAGGCTGAGGCAGAAGGATTACCTGAGCCCAGCAGGTCGAGGCTGTGAGTGTGCCACTGCACTCTAGCCTAGGCAACAAGGGTGAGACTCCAACTCAAAACAAAACAAAAAAGCTGATCTATGGAGAAAAACCCCAAACTATTGATATAGTGATATATCTATGACTAGCTAAGGTTTAACTCTTACTTAGTCTTGGTTCTAACAATTTATTTTTAAAGTAACCAATAATTGATTCTACTCAGTAATCTGATGATAACCTTTCCTATAACCTTTCTATTTTAGGGATAGAAAGAATGTCATACTGGAGGTTAAATACTACACTTTCCTGTTTATGTTGTGTCGCTAACTATACCAGGGTACATCACCTCTTCCTAAGAGTGGCCAATATCATGAGAATGTAAACCAAGAAATCTTGGTCAAATGGACAAATGCTGAAGATATACTAACAAGTGAAAAATATAGTCACTTATATAACAGTATAAAGAGTATGATCTAATTTTATGTATAATAATATAATTATCTTTCATCAAACAGATATTGAGCACCTATTACTCATAGAAAAAAAATCCCTACAAGTTTGAAAAAATCACTGGATGTCTAATTTATAGGTTATTTTATATTGCTCTTTTTCAATATTTGAGCTTTTAAGATTTTTCTACACCATGAATTTTATAAAAAGAGTGAATATATTTAAGATAACTCATTAATGTTATTAAAGATATTAAATCATCTTTGTGGTTTTCCAAATGATAGAATATCATTCCAGATATTCTCTCATAATATGGAAATGCATATTAGTAGAACTAACTAAGCTAATAGTGCTCCGTTCAGGACATTAGTGTCAGATGTCTGAAGTTGGCTTCTGACAGACTCTCCATGACCAAGCATTCAGATTCTGTATTTATTCCAGCCCTTTCCAAGACCCATTGCTCCAATAAGTAGATTAATATCATATGGTCCTGTCTTGTCATAGTCACCAGCAATACACATGTTGCGAAGTCTAATGGACAGGTTCATGGTCTTCTTGTACCTGACATTTCAGCAGTAGCCAGTAGTGATGGGCATTTCTTCCAGAAGTTCTTGTCTTCCATGATACTCGATTCTTAAGGTTGTTATTCCTTTGCCATGGCTGTGTCTTCTTCATCCCCTTTCCTTCCTCCACATTTGCAAAAGGCTATCTCTTGGAATGCCCCAGAGTAGAAATGGTTGTTGACTACCTGAATATTTAAACAAATAACTAAATCTACTCCTCAAGTCAAAGGAAACAGGAGAGCAATCAGTGTGCAGAGGAATCCAGGGATCCCTTTCGCTTGGGAGTGTGTTAACAGGGCTGGCCCTCCAAAGGGGAAAACACAACTGTCAATAAACAATTGCACACAGCCAGGCTCGGTGGCTCAGCCTGTAATACTGTGCTTTGGGAGGCTGAGGTGAGTGGATTGCCTGAGCCCGCGGGTTCGAGACCCGCCTGGGCAACTTGGCGAGACCTCATCTCTACAATAAATCAAAAAATAGCCAGGCATGGTAGCACGTGCCTGTAATTCCGGCTATTCGGAAGGCTGAGGCGGAAGGATCGCCAGAGCCCAGCAGGTCAAGGCTGCGGTGGCCGGGAGCGGCCACTGCACTCCAGTCTGGGTGACAGAGTGAGACTCCAACTCAAAAAAAAAAAAAAACAAAATAACAATTGCACACAACGGGGGCTCTACAGTTCCTTTTTGAAGACTAAATTTTGGGATAATTTCACAAACTTCATGCTTGATTTTTCTTAGTTTCCTTGCAGCTTGAATCATTGAATCATTCTTGACGTTCTTTTGTTGTTTTAACACATTAAATTAGCTCATTACAGTTGCATATGTAGTGGAAAATAGCATCTGTTTACACTGTAATAATATAAAAATTACTTACCAGTAACAGAATAAGGAGCAATTTGCAAAAGCTAATCATATTTGTGCACTTATCTGCAAAAAGTAAATTGTTAATATATGCCCAAGGGGGAAAATCACTTGCTGTTTTAAGCAGAGGAAGCAGTGATATTAACAAGCATCACTTAGACAACTCCTGTATTTAAAATGGGAATGTCCCAATGTGTCATAAAATATAAATGTTTATTAACTTTTAAAAGTTTATGATTTTTTTCAATAATTCGAATGTTTATAATTTTTAATTGAATAAAGTTAATTGACAGGCTCTGGTAAATTCAAACAATTTAGAGATTCAGAAAATATCTTAGAAAATCAGATGGTCTATAAATTTCTTAATATTGGCAAAGTCTAATTTTTTTTTTTTTTGAGTTGGAGTCTCAGTCTGTCACCCAGACTGGAGTGCAGTAGCCGCTCCTGGCCACCGCAACCTCGACCTGCTGGGCTCCAGCAATCCTTCCGTCTCGGCCTTCCAAGTAGCTGGAACTACAGGCGCGTGCTACCACGCCCAGCTAATTTTTGATTTATTGTGGAGATGACGTCTCGCCAAGTTGTCCAGGCGGGTCTCGAACCCACAGGCTCAGGCAATTCACTCACCTCAGCCTCCCAAAGCGTGGGATTACAGGCTGAGCCACCGAGTCCGGCTCCAAATTTTTGTAATTTTTACTTAGAGAAAATATTTTTGTTCTTGTTTTACTTTTTTTGAGTGCTAATCACAAATAACATTGGCAGAAAGTATGTCAAATGCAGTCCCTATTGTACCCCAAAGCACTGAATACACCTTGAATAGGTCAATTTAGAAATTGAAAATTAACATTTGAAATTTAAAAAATATATATAGACCAGAAACTTAGTTTTAGTTTGTTTCCTCACATTTATTAGCCAGAGGGTGTGCACATTTTATAATTATTGATACTTTTAAGTGCCATATTTATAAAATTTTTGGAAGTGTGAGTTGCATGATAGACCCTTTCTCCTTTGGTCATGATAGACAGAGACAGATGGCCTATTCAAAAGTCAGATCCGGTGGGGGTGTGTAGTTTTTTTTTCTCCCTATATTTATCAGGGGGAGAGGTAATTTTATATGAAGTTAATCTTTAAGCTCCCTTTCTCTAGATGCCAGGATGACATCTATTCAACGAACACCGTCTAACTTCAGACATGTTAATAATATTCATTAAGACACAGATTCCTTTTACATTTAGTCAGTCCTTGATTAATACCCCCATCCTGCCTTCCTGCCTTTGACCTGCCCTTTATAAGTTTTCCGAAAATGCTAATTCCACCCACTATCATTTTAACTCAGAGAGAACAATCTCATTGCCAGGTTTGGAGGACATACCATGGTAGCCTTCTATGGTTGGATTTTACAAATCCCATTTTATTTTTCTAGTGACAGAACTTCTATCCTTATACATTTAGCCTCTAGAGGCCAAACGTTGAGATGTGACATTCTATACAGCAGAGAGAGAGATATGTTCTTTCTTGCTTGCTAACTTACTTTAGTGTGAAGGTGAAAAGAGAAAGATCCACTCTGGGGCTGAAACTTGACAATCTTAAGCACTTTAAGAAAAGACTTTGTTTAAAGCTAAGTGATGAAGTATACTTTAGCTCAATGAAGAAACTGGAAATATATGATTTCATACACTCAGTTGACAACTTAGTTCATTCATTCAAATGCTGCAGCTGATAGAGATTTGTGTTTCAGTGCTTAAACAGGAAAATATCTTTTATTTGTTTTTCAAATGGCATTTCCCAGTGACTTCAGTTACCGTCTGTTGCTGATCAATTTCCCAATTTAGCTAGAGCCTACACTTCGTCTCTAATCTGTAGACCTCATAGCTAAATATAGGGAGTTACAGACCTCGCATTTTTCTTAAGTGTTTTAAAAGCTTCTGAAACTCAACACGTTTCAATCTGGTGCATGCTCTTCCCCTAAACCTCTGGTCTTCTTTGAATATCAATCATTCTGGGAAATAAAATCTCCAGTCGTGTATTTTCAAGAGGCAGAAACCTGCCACCCCTCAAAATTCACCATCAGTTCTTGAAATGTGTAACTTACATACTAATCGAATGTTTACACTCTTCCCTCTACTTTGCCCCCCATCATCAAATTCTTAGGTGTGACCATCTCTTACTTGTACTACTATAAGAATCATCTAACCCTCCACTCCTTCTCCCATTCAGACTTTTTTCTCCTGCTAGAGTGATGTCATAAAAATGCACACGTTTATGTTTCTTTTTCCTTAAGATCCTTGCGTAGCCTTCCATTTGAACAGAGAGTAAAGAACATAATCTTTCAACAAACCTACAAAACGCTCTCGGCCCCCGTCTCCTGCTTTTGCATCCCTGATGATATTTCCTAATGCCTGAAGGTCTCAGATTTTGGGATATAAACAGAACATCACATAGTTTTCCGTGCTTTGGCACATCAGCATTCATTTATTGGAGCTGTTATTAAAAAATTAAAGTTGTCTCTCAGATAGAGTGGTAATAACAATATCAAAAGCATGGACCTGAAACAGACTGTGAGTGAAATACACAAACCAATAACCACAGAAATCAATAATAATTCTTTAGCACTGTGCCTAATCTGTGCACTATTTAATCTTAGTTATGTCCTCTGCAAGGTGAGCCATTGTCATATCACATAATTATTATTATATAATAACAATAATAATAATAACATAATAATATGTTATTATTTTATTATATAATTATATGACTTCATTGTTCACTCCCTTTCAGACTGAGGGGCTACAAATGTGGCCTCCAGACTTAGACTTGAGTCTGTCCTATTCTGCTGTTGCTATGTAGTTGAATCGCTCTGGTTCTTTTTTTATTTTATTTTATTTTATTTTATTCTTTTTTTTTGAGTTGGAGTCTCAGAATGCAGTGGCCGCTCCCGGCCACCGCAGCCTCGACCTGCTGGGCTCCGGCGATCCTTCCACCTCAGCCTTCCAAGTAGCTGGAACTACAGGCGCACGCTACCACGCCTGGCTAATTTTTTTTTTTATTTATTGCAGAGATGAGGTCTCGCCAAGTTGCCCAGGCGGGTCTCAAATCCGCGGACTCAGGCAATTCACTCACCTTGGCCTCCCAAAGTGCAGGATTACAGACTGAGCCACCGAGCCCGGCTTGCTCTGGTTCTTAGCGTCTCAGTCTTCTCATCTGTAAAATTCTCATGATAGTTGTAATTCCCACATAAGTCTATAAGGAATAAGTGAGAATATTCATACTGAGACTTCAATTCACTTCCTGACACACAGCAATGTTCCAGAAATGCCTCACACAAACATAAACATTAACTGCTTGAAGGAATATCAGAATCTCCTTAATGAATGGAGGACACACTGAACTCTTTCTCTCAGCATCGCTCAGGGAAAAATTCCTCTGGCCAAAATTTTACCAAGAAAAACCAAACGCAACTGGGGATAGTGTGCTGTGAACACCTGACCATTTGTGGAAGTCTTCTGCAAATACCAACTGTGAATTAGAACTCTCTCTTGCTGTCACAACGTACCTACACCATGTTCTGTCAAGAATTATAAAGAATTTTCTTTTTATGTAATAGGAAAAATTTTTGGCATAAAAAGCAATCAGGCGTGTGTACGTGTCCAGGTAATTGAGGCTTCAAGAGTCATTGTCGCTGTCTTTTCCCAGTTTACCCTCCCTCCAAAGGTTAATCTCAGCCCCAAACCATAATCTGCAACTTCAGTTATGTAACAGTTAAAATAAAAATAATGTTTTTTATTGCCCAGCAAATATTTTTCTAACTCTAGGAGAAGACCATTATTTGAGAAGTTGGGTGATTTCCCCAGATTTTCTCCATAAAATGTCTGATTCAGATCTCATTGGTCTCAAGGGTGTTCTGAGGTAGGGTCAGGTTGCCCAAGCTTGGCTTATTTTAAAATACCTTCTTATTCTTTTTTTCCTAAACCCGCCATTTCCATAAAGGTACAATTTTATTTATTTCAAAAGTTTCAGTCTAGGTACCAAACTTATTTATACAAAGGAACATCAGTTTTCCTTTATTTGGACCCTGAATTTACATTTTTTTTCTTTCCCTATTCTACCCAAGAAGCTTCAGATGCTTTAACATAATTTATCTCACTGAATTGGGTGAAGGCTTTGCCAGCTTTTCTTATGGCTGGTGTGTCTGCTGGTATTCTAGGTATTCTTTATGTAACTTGAAGATTAACCTTTTTGCAACAAAAGTTAAATTTATTTTTGTCTTTTTGTCTTTTTTTTTATTTTTACTTTGCCTATGGCTTTTTTTAATAGGAAAGATCTGTAAGTGTAACTTAACTTTTCAGGCTGATTTGTTCTTTAATGCTGACTCTCCAATAACTACAATAGCATCTGTAACTGTTTAATGAGCCCTTTGTGAATGAACAAACAGCTAAAAGAATTGAATGTGGGTGGACTTTACCTAAAAGAACGCAGGTTCTCAAGGTTATTTGTGGTCTCGTTCTCCATCTTCTCCTGGTGTAACCTAAGTGCTTCAGAGAACTGTGATAGCGTTTAATACTGATAAAATATCTGGCTCAAATATAAGCCATTATTTGTGGACCTAATCGATCTCAACAATTGCACATTTTAGAGGTGATCTTTGGGACAAGTTCATAAAAGCAACAATTAGAACTATTCTCAGATTTATGAATTAGAGGTTAGGAGTTCTACAAAACTAGAGAGGAAAGTCCTTTGATTTATAGAGCAGTAGGACATGTAATCTTTTTCTCTAAGATGTTCTTCTTTAGCAAATATAGATTATGTGTCATCATGTGGATTTGTAGGGAGGACAATGGGTAAATGATGCCATAATTAATTTTCTGTATTATTTTAGAGCATAGAATATTCCATTTTAAAAGTTTAAAAATGCCGAGCGTGGTGGTACACGCCTGTCATCCCAGCACTTTGGTAGGCAGAGGCGAGGGAGTTGTCTGAGCCCATGGGTTCAAGACTAACCTGGGCAACCTGGTGAGACCTCATCCCTACACTAAATCAAAAAATTAGCTGGGCATGGTGGCACGTACCTGTAGTTCCAGCTACTTGGAAGGCTGAGGTGGAAAGATCGCCTGAGCCCAGCAGTTTGAGGCTGCGATGGCCATGAGCATACCACTGCATTCCAGCCTGGGTGACAGAATGAGACTCCACCGCAAAAAAATAAAAAAAAGTTTAGAAATGATATTAGCAGAGAAGTACCATCTCCTGAGTACTGAAAATTTCTGTGCGCATATTTAAAAGAACGTGGTCTTTTAGATAACCCTTAAAATGCAGAGTCATCACTGGAATTATCGATTGCCTTTCCCAGATTTAAAAAGAACCTGTTAGTTATTCATTAGAATATTTAAAAAGTGAAACAATCTCCATATTATCCCTTTGCTGTCTCCCTGAAAAGAGAGCTCCCATCAATAGCACAATTTGTGGTTGATGATAAGCTTCGTCCCAGAGAAAAAAATAATAGTTTGTGTTTGTGCCAGATGCTTTTCAGCATTAAGTGCCATAAAAAAACCCTGAAGTGTGTTCAACCGATAAGGCCGAGTGCCAAGGAATGGCAGGGAATTAAGCTGAACCCTGTTCACATACTAAATCCGTTGAGACACCATATGCATATTTCCATTTTAAAATCAAAATGTGAAATTAATTCAGCATGCATCTCATAGGCAACTATTTAGAGATGTGTAGTTGATCCTAGGGACAGAATGATGAGTAATATCAGCTCTTCCTCTCTCTGTCGTGGGATCCACTCTCTGTCAGGAGAAATAGGCATTTAACCCTTCTTGTAGCAGGGCCAAAAGTGCTGTAGTCCAGACACACCTAACACAACATGGTCAAGGTGGTGTACAGACTTCTACCAGGCATGCACAGGTGATGCAGGCAGAGGGACCTATAGGGACCTAAAATGATTTCTTTAGCTCTTTGAGCTATGGACACCATGTTTTCCTAAGCTTTGGCCCCCTCCCCTATCTTGGGGAGGTGGATCTTCTCTCTCTCTCCAATTTACCTTGTAAATAAACTGTATTTTCCAATCTAAACAATAACAAAAAAGATTTCTTCTTGCTATATTTTCCTTATGAGAATGGAGGGGATGGGAGTATTGTTGGTTTATCTACACTACAGATGATTGCTCTTGCCAGAGAGCAGACATTATGTCTTGGAGGGGTGGCCTTGGTGGAGCGGGGAAGTTGGGGATTAGTTAGAGAAAACATACATGTCAACTGGGCACGATGGCTCATGCCTGTAATCCCCAGCACATTGGGAGGCGGAGGTGAGAGAATTGCCTGAACCCAGGGATTTGAGACCAGCCTGGGCAACATGGCGAGACCTCGTCTCTACAATAAATTTAAAAAAAAATTAGCTGGGCGTGGTGGCGTACACCTGTGGCTCCAGTTACTTGGATGACTGAGTTGGAAGGTTCGCCTGAACCCAGCAGGTCAGGGTTGTAGTGACCGTGAGCGTGCCACTGCACCCCAGCCTGGGCAACAGAGTGAGACCCTACTTGTCATGCCAGGAGATAAAACAAGTTTTTCTCTGCTGATGATACAAACACCTATGATAACTAAACACTTGGATGTAATTAGAGTCAACATTCCTAATTCCTCCCACACTTCAAATGATATGTGACAATCAGACACTGAGTGAGGTGTTACACTACAGGAATTGTAAAGGAATTTTATGCAATGGCTGAGTCGTCAGACCAAATGCTTTCTCCAACTTTTCTCAGCTCTGTACAAACCTAAATTTTTGATGATTCTATCACTAGAGTTAACATTCACTTGAAGTTTTTACAAAAGCTCCAAAAAAGATTGAGCAAATGTAACCTGCGTGTGTGTACCTTTTGGCTAGATTAGGCCTTATGTGACAGTTTCCAGGGTCCACCGGGATCAGATGTCCCTCAATCAGGACCTCGCCATGAGAGTTCAGGGAGGCAGCTGTTGGAGTCCACATAGGCAAAAACAGTGGTTTCTTTCACAAGAGGAACCAGGCAAACTCTCAAATCAGCTTCCTTCACTCAAGTATGTACTCCATACTTCATTATTCACATTGTTAAGGTCTGAGTGACACTTGACTGCTTTCTTGATACCAACAAATGAAGGGGCAGGGAACTGGTAGAAAGAAGTTTATTTCTGAGTTCGAATCCAGGGAGCAGAGTGGGCTTTTGGGCCCTTTAAAATGAGTCTGCTCACCCTCCAGGCTTTTACAATGACACTTTTTAAAGTCCAGGGTTGTTAATATCTACATATTAGCCACGTGACCAGCAGAGCATTGTATAGAACTTGAGTTTCAATGGCAATTACGGATAGTGACATTTTTTGGTCCAGACTTCTCGGTGCCCGGTGCCAGAGGTATTTCTTAACTTTTATCGGTAGAGCCTGGCAGAAGCATTAATCAAGCTTGCCATAGGGTAAGGAACATTTACAAGGCTGAAGACATCATGCATTATGCAAAAGTTATACAAATCACAAAACGTGATTACTTTGATACAAAAGTTATAGAAATCACAAGACTTATTATTACACCGATACTATATTATCCAAACCTGTGGCTGCTAAATGGGCTTTTGCATATTTCCATTGATTTGGTGTAGTCTACAGGAAAGTCAAGGAACCCCTGAATCTACTTACTAGGAATGCATAGGAGACAAGGGGACTCTCAGGACTATATCTCTCAGTTTATTGAGCCTAGTCTACAGGGCAACTGAGGATACTTTGGAGTTTCTTACTGGAAGTGCATAGGAGTTAAGGGGAAGCACACCTTTTATTAGCTCTCAGGAATTTTGTTCAGGAATGTGCAGGCGCACTTGAACCCTTGCCATGTCCTTCTCTAGGGGCTGTGGCAATGTGGACAGACATTAGCGAGTCTCTGTATCCACATGAGATACTTGAGAATACTAACTACTGTATGTCTGGCTATTATGAAATCTCTAGATGAGTTGTGAAGCTTTGAAAAAAGTGAGCTCATCTAGCGTGTTTTTGACAACCATTGAAGAACTTAGTGATCACTTGGTTTCTTTGCCTAGAAAACCTACGTTTACCTAATGTATCTGAGAATTTGTGACTGTCTCTTTTCCTTTTTTTTAATGTTTATTTAGATTTTTTTTCCCCAGTGAGTAGGAGTGAGATATGAAAGTCACTGTACTCTTGTGGTATTCTCTTTCTGCTTTTTCCCTTTCTCTTTTCCTGTGGCCGTTAGTGTTCATTTCTGTATTGAAGAGTACAGAAGACAGAAACACATTTAAAGTAAGGCATCAATCACTCGAGCTCAGAAAGAATACCCTAATTGAACCATGTTTTTCACTTTGTGAAGCAATTCAAGGGGATTTTCATTTTTATTCATAATGTAGTCTTCCACTCACAGGCTAACTACACAATAACAAGTTAAGATAAATTATTAAATATTCTATGTGGGACACATAATTAAGGAATAAAAATATCTAAATATCCTGTCTTTTTCCCCATTGCATAAGAGAATTTGTATTCACAGCATTAAGGGAAATTTAGAACAGTGAACTAGCCTATCTTTAAATTTCGCCTTCAAATATTTTGTTACATAGAGTAACGAGAAGGCATGTTTTTGGCTTCCCAGAGTGGTTTTTGTTTGCTTGACGAGAGGTTGCCCTCAATAAAAGAGCCATAAGTCCATAAAGAAATAACCTAGATATTGCTTACACTAAGTCATTTTAATGCAAATAAAACAGTGGATTAGTTATTTCTTCACTTATTAAGGTTTTAAGAGTTGCAACACAGGGCTTTGAATTTTGCTTACTATCGCTATTAGTACTTTTATGGAGCAGGGGTTTCTTCCAGCCCCTGCAAATAGGATCATAACAAAGCATCCAATAAAATGGTAAAAGTAGCGGGTCAGAGTTTGTGCTGTTACAATAATGACTTTGGAGAGAAAAGGTAAAAACTGAAAAGAGAAAAATCACAGGACCTGGAAAGCACTTAAATGTGGTTATAAAATCGCAAAGATGCTTTCAAGGTTAATTTGCTCGTGGAGTTCATCCCTCTCGGACAGAAGTTCCCCAATTACATTATGTATCTGTGTTATTATCGACTTACTTTTATGGAGACAAACCTTTGATATTTTATTCTTGGGTAATATACGTCATTCACACATAAGTGTTCAATCTTCAAATGATTACACATTAATCTTAAAAAACCTAGACTTTGGCAGCAAGTGACAAAAGAAGAGACCACTTTAGGAGAAAATGCACTTATACTTAAGATGAGTAGTTGTAAAACTTTAGTATGATCGGAATCACCTGGAGGGCTTGTAAAACACTCATTGCCGAGTCCCGCTCTCATAATTTCTGCTTCAGTAAGTCCAGCTTGGCGGTTGAGAATTTGCATTTCTAGCAATCTTCCAAACCTATATTAAAATGCTAATACTGCTGGTCCGGGGACCAGCTTTTGAAAACAAATGCTCTATTTATTTATTTATTTTTTATTTTTTGAGTTGCAGTCTCACTCTTGTTGCCCAGGTTGGAGTGCCATGGCATGCTCATGGCCACCGCAGCCTCGACCTGCTGGGCTTAGGCAATCCCTCCACCTCAGCCTTCCAAGTAGCTGGAACTACAGACGCACGCCGCCACACCCGGCTAGTTTTTTGTGTGTGTAATTTATTGTAGAGATGAGGTCTTATCAAGTTGCCCAAGCTGATCTCGAACCTCTGGACTTGGGCAATCCTCTTGCCTCGGCCCTCCCAAAGTGCTGGGATTACAGGATAAGACACTGCACCCAGCCGAAAACATATGTTTTATACGAGAGTTACAGAAAGCTGAAAGTTAGTCATAAAGGAGTTAAGATAGAGGAAGGACTTGGAAATCTTCTGCTGAACTGGTGTACACACACACACACACAAAAACGATACTCAACTCAAAAAGCCACTGATCTGTTAGAATGGTGATAATGCACACTGATCCCCACCCAGGTTCTAATCAACCTAGATGTGCTAATCTCCAAGAGGGTAGAGAGGTGGAGAGAGAGGTATTACAATGACTTAGTGGCCAATGAAATGTTTTCAAATTCACAGTTTATTGTGAGACTTTCTCACTCCAACAGACATGCAAATATATCCAACACAACCCACACAGGCAGAGATAAGAGAGGGGGAACACATCTTGGCAAGTAGCAAAGGAGACCAGCATGCTGACTGATGAACGTGGCAGGGTCAGATTTCTCAGGAGAGGCTTACTGGGGAAGAGGGGTGTTGCTCATCTGGGCATAGAGTCCAGCTTTCCCTGTCAATGGAGAGGAGGCCTTGGCACTCTCACTGACAGAGCTTCTGTGGGCGTCCTGGCCACGGTTCGTTTCTTTGCTGTTTTTATGGCCCTCTGCTGGAGTGTCTGTGGTCATCATCATGGCCACTTTTTGACTTCACTTTCCTGTTGGATTTCTGGGTGGCTGGCCACAGCAGACGTCATCTTATCACCTCAGTCCAGGATACATATGTTTATCACTTTGGGGGATAATTTCACTCTGGACTGAGTTATTTGTCATAAGCGATTCCATTTTGAGATATTTAGGATCACAAAACATTATTCTGTATCAGCAACATAAAAAAATAACTATACAAAGATAAATTTAAAAATTTATTTTTTTATTTTTCCCTAGAGTTGTTTTTAAAATATGTCTCAAAATATAAATCTGAAGTGTTTTAGAGTTTAGGATAATATACCGCGTTTTATCGTAGTTTTTCCCCATCTCTAAAACAACAATCTAAGCTGAAATGTAAGAAACCAGGTGACTTTCTTTAAAAATAAAAAATAAAAAAAGAACAAAGAATAAGAATTTCCCCTTGGCTCAAGTGTTGTCTCCTCTCCCCCAAGTTGGTGGCATTTTTTTTTTTTTTTTTTTTGAGTCGGAATCTCATTCCATCGCCCAGCCTGGAGTACAGTGGCATGCTCACGGCCTCACGGCCACCCCAGTGTTGACCCTCTGGGCTCAGGCAATCCTTCTGCCTCAGCCTTCCAAGTAGCCAGAACCATAGACGCGCGCTACCACACCCAGCTAATTTTTTGTTATTGTAGAGATGAGGTCTCACCAAGTTGCCCAGACTGTTCTCAAACCCGTGGGCTCAGGCAATCCACTCGCCTCTGCCTCCCAAAGAGCTGGGATTACAGGAACTACAGACTTGAGCCATCTTGCCTGGCCTGGTGACTTCTTAATACAAACTGTTTCCCTCCTGTACACATGGAAGATGACCCAGTGAAATGAGTGCATCTCAAGTACGCTCAAAGAGGTGGCTTTGACTTCAGGCTTGAAAGCTATCCTTTGCTGTAACAAAGGGAAAAGTGTAGAGAAAAGCCCAGGTATGGGGGAGTTGGCCAAGAGAAGTACTGTAAACAAACGGGTTTGTTATGCAGATTGAAGCTGATGACTTCTCAGTTCATAGGAGGCTCTAGTCATTTAGAATCATCCTTCTTTTCCTGGTACTGAAAGGGATACACACTTAGAAATGGAGATTTCCTTTATAGATGTAAATTTCTCTTTAAAAAACATAACTTCTACTCTGTTCTGAGAACTACTCTTGTGTCTGCTGTTTCCCAAAATAATCAGCTTATGCCAATGAGTCATATTTGGGGTGGCATATTATCTTCTGTAACTATATTTTGGAGTGGCAGGTGCTGAGTCCCATCCATATAATGTTTATTTTAATGAAAATTTAATACATGGTAAAATTGCATGATATCACAAACTAACAAAGATTGTTACAACCTGACCAGATTCTTATGACCACTGCACAGAAAAGAGCCAATGGACTGAGACAGCAGTATTGCAACAGAGAAAGAGTTTAATAATTGCAAAGTAGCTGAGTGAGGTATATGGGAGATATCTCACAAATCCACCTGCCTGGGAATTTTAGGCTAGTTTTTTTTTTTTTTTTTTAAGGAATAATGTGACATGCTGGGTCCTAGGGAATGGGAACTGCTGATTGGTTGAGGATGAAGTAATAAAGATTTCTAAACTGTCTTCCTGCACAGAGCCAGTTTTTGAGTGCCGGAGAGGTCTCAGGACAGGTTGAGTCAGTTCCTTGGTGTGGGTCAGGTCGGGTCCCTTGGTCCACCGTAATGCAAAGTCTGAGAAATATCTCAAAGGTCAATCTTAGGCAAATGTTATCTATAGGAGCAGTTGGGGAAGATACAGATCTTTTGCATAATGATTGCCTAACTATGGAAGGTGTATGGGATCTGCTTATACCTTTCTGCCAAACAAAATTCTGAATGCTATGAAGAAGGTATGCATGCCTTAAGTGCTCACTGTTCTTTAAGAGAAAATAAGAAGATAAGCTCTTGCAAGTTTCTCTCACCTCCCCTGGGGATCACAAATAACAGAATTCAGGTCCAGATCACAACATTAGCCTTGAGGACTATTTCTGATTTTATGAAGGTGTTTTTATGATGATGGCTTCAAGTTTGAAATCACATGTGTTCATGAAAGTTAATGGGTTATGGTAACCAGATATATGCTTACAATAAATTTTCTGCTTTTTGAAACGCATATTAAGAGATGTAGCAGGCTGGGCTCGGTGGCTCAGCCTGTAATCCTGCGCCTTGGGAGGCTGAGGTGAATGGATTGCCTGAGCCCCTGGGTTCAAGACCCGCCTGGGCAACTTGGTGAGACCTCATCTCTACAATAAAAAAAAAAAAAAAAAAATTAGCTGGGCATGGTAGTGTGCGCCTGTAGTTCCAGCTACTTGGAAGGCTGAGGCAGAAGGATCGCCGGAGCCCAGCAGGTCGAGGCTGCGGTGGCCGGGAG
>CAUYQG010283687.1:0-24063 GCA_963574415.1 Tarsius wallacei | reverse complement strand
TTGGTCAAATGAAATGTAGCCGAAGCCGGGCTCGGTGGCTCAGCCTGTAATCTCGCGCCTTGGGAGGTTGAGGTGAGTGGATTGCCTGAGCCCGCGGGTTCGAGACCCACCTGGGCAACTTGGCGAGACCTCATCTCTACAATAAATCAAAAATTAGCCGGGCGTGGTAGCGCATGCCTGTAGTTCCAGCTACTCGGAAGGTGGAGGCGGAAGGATCGCCGGAGCCCAGCAGGTCGAGGCTGCGGTGGCCAGGAGCGGCCACTGCACTCCAGTCTGGGCGACAGAGTGAGACTCCGACTCAAAAAAAAAAAAAAAAAAGAAATAAAAAAAGAAATGTAGCCGAGCGTGGTGATGCATGCCTGTATGCAGTTCCAGCTACTTAGAAGGCTGAGGTGGAAGGATCACCTGAGCCCAACAGGCTGAGGCTGCAGTGGCTGCTAGTGTGCCACTGCACTCCAGCCTGGGTGAGACTGAGACTCCAACTCAAAAAAAAAAAAAGAAAAACATAAAAATGGAGACTGGAACTGGTGGCTCACATGCCGAGGCAGGAGGATCGCTTGAGCCCAGGAGTTCAAGACAGTGCAGGCAACACACCTTGTCTCTACAAAAATATCAAAAAATTAGCTGGGCATGGTTGTGGTCTCCTGTAGTCCCAGCTACTCACGAGGTTGAGGCAGAAGGACTGCCTGAGCCCAAGAGGTAGAGGCTATGGTGAGCTGTGGTTGTGCCACTGCACTCCAGCCCGGGCAAAAAAAACCACAACTCAAGAGTCAGAATGAGAATGTGACTCAAGAAAAAAAAAAAGAGTCATAAAAATGCTTACGCCCTTTAGTCCTATAGCATCATGCCTGGGAATTGATCTGAAGAGAAAACAATTTTAGAGAAGAGAAAGTATGCATTAAGGTCCTCCCCTTCAATGTTATTTGTGCTAGAGGAAAGCTAGAGATAAGAAATATCCAAAGAGGAAGTATATGGGTAAGTGGTGGTATGTTTTTCTTCAGTGCAATTAATATGAACAAAGGCTTAAAAAATTGGGAGTAGGAAGTTTGTAGATAAATTTTTCATTCTTCTTGATACGCAGTACAATTGTTATACTGGTATATGAACAGTCAGTAACAATTCTAAAAATAAACCCTGAGGGCAAGGGTAACACTCCAAGGAAGCCCCAGGATTGCTGAACGGAGAACCAACCATGGTGAAAGACCTGAAGACAATAATGGGTCACCTGGAGGGACAATTTGAAAAAGCCAACACCCCTACGCAACTGTACATGGTAGACATCTAGTGCCAGAATACGTGTACATGCAGATGCTTTGTAAATGTCGATGTCCAGAGACTAAGCACAGAGGAAACAAAGCTAGGGTGGGCAGAACTCAGGAGTAGGCCAAGCCAGAGAGCAGATGAAGGAACATCAGCATGGGGGCTGCTGGGGAAAAAGGTGAAGGAGAGGGAACTGGGAGCAGAGGAGGAATTCCACAACACAGAACAGTTGGATCATGGGGTCTGCAACTGTCAGGAAAGTGATTGCAAGGGAGAAACCAAATGATAATGTCAGTTCTGGAGAGCGACACCAACAACCGAGGTTACTGGTCTACCTGTTAACTCAGTACCCCCTGGGCTGGTCCCAGCTCTTTCCTCCCTGACTCCTCTCCACTTACTGGTCCCCAGCTCTTTCCCCACCATCTCTCTGAGCAGACAGTTCCCGTTCACCTGACACTCCCTCCCCTCAATCTCCTCTACCCATGAACATTCTAAGTCAATACGCTGGGCCAGCAGTCAGCTCCACGGCCAAAAGCTGTCCGACAAATATCTCGCATGAGGTCTTTCCCAGTTTGCCACTGCTACAGGTGTTTGGCCACCAGAAGCAGAAACAAGACTTGGACCACAAACAAAGACAGTACACTGAAATTTTAAAAGAATCTTCCACTTGCATAAACAACAGCAGCAGAGTCAGGGGCAGCACTTCAAAAAAAAAAAAATAAAGGTTATCTGCGCCACCGAATAAAGAGATTACCAAGATCATGCCAACTGTTGGGCTATTGCAGCCCATCCATAATGCGGTGCTGTTCTCATAGGCCTTTCTCCCTGCTCCCTGGAAGCTCCCTGAGAGCAAGAAGATTTCCACTCAGTCCTCCACAGAGCCCCTCTGTACACAGTAGGCAGGAACTAAGGTTTCCTGGAATTAGTCCATGAACCCATGAAATATTCTCCTGCCAAAGTGTCCAGGAGCCGAGAAATTCCCAAGACCCTGCAAAGAACAGAAAAATGCTGTTTTTTTCTTTAAAAAAATATTTTCTGAGTTGGGGTCTTACTCTGTCACCCTGACTGGAGTGCAGTAGAACAATCATGGCTCACCACAGCCTCTAATTCCTAGGTTCAGGTGATTCTTCCACCTCAGTCTCCCAAGTAGCTGGGACTAGTCATGTGCCACCACACCTGACTAATTTTTTTAGTTTTTTTGTAGAGACAAGGTCTCACTATGTTGCCCAGGCTGATCTTGAATTCCTGGGTTCAAGCAGTCCTCCCACCTTGGCCTCCTGAAGTGCTGGGATTACAGGCATGAGCCACTGCATCCAGCCTCTGTTTCTTTGTAAATGTTTTACCAGCAAATTCTCCCACTGGAGACAAAATAGCTGTCTTCCAGGATGGGAGGCCATGGCAGCCTCTGTGAGCAGAGACCAGTCACTGAAGATGTCACTCAGCTAACTGTGCCATGCGCTCAGCTGTTATGACAGGTGTTAGGTGACATCCCCAGTGCTCCCTAGGGAAATTACCTCAGGACTCTGCAAGGGTACCCCCTGAACAGGGAGCTGCTTAATGTGCCAATGCAGCTGCTTCTTCCAACCAAGTCTGCAGACCCCTCTAAAGACCATCTGCCTGGTCTCCAGAACTTTAATCTCCTGCTGGAAGGTGACACTAACAGCGGGCAGGGTTGAGAATCACTAACGCAGTCAAACTCTTGGACTTTACAGACAAGAGAGCCAAAGTTCAGAGAGAGGTATCCCACAGGTTCTTGTCTCCCCAGAGACAAGCCCAGAGTAGTGAGGCCAGCCTAAATGTTGGGAGACCAAGGTATTAGTCCCAGCTCTGCTACCCAGCTATGTGACCATGACCACACAGTCTCTCCGGGCCTTTCTTGTCTCATCTGTACAACCCAGGGATGGTCAGATCAAGCACATGTGACCATGCTCTGGAGGCTGGACAGGGCCACACTTCTGCAGATCCACGACAAGCTGGAACAGAAGCTGGACAGTGCCTGGAACTCCAGAGGCCTCATTCAGGTCCTGTCCCCAAACAACATCTCCCTGCTCCCCAACCCTTAACCGTGAAGCTGCTGTGTTACACTGCCCTTCCCACCTGGCTTGGGGACAGGGAAATAGGTGGGCTGGACACCCATACTGGAACCACCAGGCCCCAAATTCCAGGCTTTCTGGTCTCCCCCAGGTTTGGGGAACAGACAGGTGGTGACAGTAACCAACTCGGCGGATAGTGAAACACAGAAACACAGACCCAGAAGGAACTGCAAGAAAGGATCCCAGAGAATCCCCGGCTTTCCAGAAGAGGATCCCCAGCTAGTCTCAGCCCGCTCGGCCACCCTATCCACGTGTTCTTACTTGTAAGACAAGGATCCACAGACACACTGATTCCTTCCTATCTTCTCATATTTCAAAGACATTAGAACTTGGGAGGGACAAAGTAGAAGTAAAAAGCAAGTTTATCTGCCCATTACTCATCCACTCATCTACTTCTGAAGCACCAACACGAGAGTGTCCAGCCTCTCTGACTTCCCCAAGCTTGAGGAATAAGCAGGTGGCAACAGCTGCCAGGGGTGGTAAACACAGAATGTGCAGTGCAGAGTCTTCCTCCTCATGGGGCTTACATTCAGTGGAAAAGATGTAATTTTTAAAAATTCATGCAAAAGTAAATTTCTATCCGTGTTCAATGCTGCAGGGCAGAGGTTTGAATAGGAGGATCTGACTTGATCTGGGGGTCCCAGGGGAACTGTGCTGGGTACAGAAGGCTGGGTGGGAGTTTAGCAGGGTGGCAGTATTAGGGCAAGGGGGTGATCCAAGCACAGGGGCCACCACAATTTAGAGCCTCTTTGGTGAGAGGGAGTAAGGATGCTGGGCAGGACAGGAAGGAGCGTGGAGTGCTAAGTGAGAAGGGAGGGACCACTAGAGGAGACTGGAGGTGGCCAAGGATAGGATGAGACAGGGCCTCTTTGGACAACAGAAATCACTTAAAAGTTTTAGGTAGGGGTGGAGAGGGGTCCAGACACAATTGGATTTGTATTTTGAAATGGCTGCCGTGTGGAGAATGGTTTGGAGGAAGACCAGGAGGACCCAGGGAGACCAAGAACATGATGATGCGGCTTAGAGTAGGGGGGCAGTCGTGGAGTGGGGAGATGTAGAGACTTTTAGAAGTTAAAATTAACGGGATTTGAAGCAAACAAAACCCTCAGTACTTCCTCCCACCCCAACCAAAAAACACCTTACCTCTGGAACACAGGAAAATACAGATGGCTTCCAGCAACAGGAAAGAGGGCATGTTGCTACAACTACAGGGCCAGGAAAGGAAATAAAATATCAACAATTAGTTCTGTGACCTCCCCAAGTCACACTGACAAACAAGATGAAAACAACTGTTTTCCAAGCTACAATATGACCTGGGAGTCCTCCTCACCACAAAACTACAGTATCCTGGAGAAGACTCAAATTCCCAAAAAATCACTGAAAACTTTACTTCAAGGACTGTGATTTTAAACACCAGTCTAATATCTTGCCCAGAACGTAATTCTCACCCTTCAAATCTACCCCAGCCCTCCACAGACTCTGAGAAGGTATGCCCTGCCCAGAGTCCTGGGTCTTGGTTGTGCCTGATCCCCAACGAGCCACGCGACATTGGGCAAAGTTACTCCTCTCTCAGGTTCTCCATTTCTTCATGAGGAGTTAGAATGTAACTGGTTGAAGTTCTGATTTTCAATGTTCTCATTTTCTGAAACCTTCTAATAAGGATAAGGATAACAAACCTAGCTAAGAAGGCAGCATCTGAAGGAAGCCTGCACTTTCTAGATAATTTATACATAGTAATCTGGCTGAGGAAGGAATGAAATTATTTTTGTTAAAGTTTTTTTATTTTTATTTATTTATTTTTAACTTTTAAATTTTTTTATTTTAAAGTTGTGGGGTCAATTCAGGGTTAGGTATACAAATATTCATTGTGCAGGTACCCTTGTTGATGAGGTGTGCCCTCTCCCCCCCGGCCCCCAGCAGATTCCCACTACTGCCAATCCCACCTCCCCACTCCCCTCCACCCTGCAGTTTCCCACTACTGTCAATCCTTTTCTTATAGTATTATGATAGTTGAAGGTTTTTTTAAAAGCTTCATTACCCAGGCAGGAGCCACACCTGCCCTGTGGTGGCAGAGAGCCTACAACATGAATCCAGAGCCCTGGTTCTCATCCTGATGCCCTGAGACCCTGAGCGAGGCCATGGTCCCTCACTTACAAAAAGAAGAGGAAGACCCAGACGCTGCTAAGGTATGCTCTCATTCTAAAAATCCCATTTGATCCTCCCTATGATCCCTCATGGACCTTTGTTCATCAGACTTTACTCCACTGGTTCTCCAGCTCCTTGGGTTTAAAAACAGTCCTGAAACAAACTAAGTCAAATGTCCTGACCAGCTGCAGAATCTTCCTTCTTCAAATAACTAAGAAGCTAATCAAAGTGAAAAATCAGATATCCAACATTGCAAGAGCAAGGATCACAATCAAAGGGAGAGAGGTGACCAGAAAGGTCATTGGCCCCCAGAGGGACTCACAGGCTTCCTCCTGGCTTCCAGTCCTGGTGCATGCCAGCAAGGCAAACTCGTGACTTTCCTTTCCCCCAAGGACATGTTTTTTTTTTCCTCTTACTCCACACAACAGGACAAGCCCCCGCCTGCCACCTAGGAGTCAGGTGGAGCCAGGCAGCAGAGATGAGCGACAGGATAGGCAGAGGGGAAGGGCTTCCCAATGCTGTCTAGTCCTTAAGTTCAGGGTGATCTTCTGGGGTTACAGCATCTGACCTTGGGCATGTGCAGGAGACTGAGGCTCTGGCCTGTTAATTATTTATAAAACAAGGATTCCCGCAGCCACCTCCCCAGGCTGCTGTGAGGACAAAGCAGAAGGAAGTATAGAAGGTTCCTGCCATGTAGGAAGGTGCCCAGTAAACCTATAGGCTCCCCCCTCCCTCCACACTAGGAGACCAACCAAGCAGCTGCATCTCGCTCTACTATGTGCCTCTGCTTGCCCGGTCGAATGTTTTCTCAGCGTCTCCTAAGATTCTGCTCATTAAAACAGAATATACGTTGGCAATCTGCAAATGGGTGCAAGGTGTCAAATGCCACCCAGCAAGTTTTTTGGTCAGATGGTGCTGGCTCTGCGACCTCAGCAGCCCCTCCCTTTACTGTCCCTCCAGCACAACGCTTATTGTCACACATCCCACAGTGAAACTGCCTGGTGATGTGTTTGTCTTGGCTGCCAGGTGGCAAATACCCGACACAGGGACGGTACCTCAGTCTTTACTGGAGCCCCAGCAACTGCGTGTGTCTGGTAACCAGCAGGGCGGGCACATGCTCGCCGGACGGACGAAGCAGCAGAACACCTGCTGCAGGAGGGCTAGACGGGTCCTTCCTGGCATAACTTTGTGCTTGCTACATTCTTTTCCATACCAAGATACACAAAACAGATTCTGTTTTGATGCTGGTGAAGTATTGTTAGCACTCTTTGACTCCACCCAATCATCTCGAATATTGTCTATTCCTCTCTCATCACATATCACAATTTCCCACAATACTAATTTCACAACCCAAAAAACATACCTATACCTGGAAGTCTTTTTTTTTTTTAAAGGACGAATTCCACAGGAAAAGCCAACAGCTACTACCATCTAGTGAGCATTTATTGTTTGCCTGTCACCAGGCTCTGCACTTTGTATCTTCTCTCTTAATCCTCACAGCCAGCCAATGGGGGGATATTGTCCCCACTTACAGATGAGAAAACAGAGGCATAGAAATTGTTTTGCCCCAGGTTACACGACCAATCAGCAGATGGGACTCCAGTCTGGTCTCCCACTGATCTGTTCAATCCGTCGCCTTCCTGATTTTGGGAAAAGGCTCTAGGAATGCCACAGAAAGTTAACAAGGAAGAGGTGTTGGGGCTGGGGGTCAGAGGGGACACTGGCAGAAGCCAGGCTCCAGAAGAAAGGGAACTATGGGCAGAATACAAGAACAGAAAGCATAATTAAAAATCTGCCACCCCAAATGCCACCCTTTGGCAGTCCTGCTGGCAACTCCCACACTGGAGCACGTAATGTGAGATTTCTAGGGCCCTCTGCATTCTTGTACAAAGTAGTCAGGAATGACTTGCAAACCAGAGGCAGGAACACACCCCCAGTCAAGTCTTTTCCATCACAAAACACCTCGCTCATCACCTTCGCTCCTTTCTGTTCCATTACTCATGCTAATCCCACGTGTTATTCCTGGCTTCTAGGGTTCTCACACGTGGATTTAGATGCCCTGCCCCCATGCCCTGATCTTTTCATCTGATTATTGCCTTCAGATCCTGGTTCCACACACACCAGCAGCAATTGGGACAGCAGGTGAGTGAAGGTTGCTGCTGGATGCAAAAATATTCAATTCTGCCCTACTCGGAGATTACACTTCCCACAACACAGAAGGAATCAAAGGCTAAAACAAGACTACTTTGCAAAAAGAAGGGCTGGGTTGGCATTGGCTAAAGGCAGTTTTGCAGAACAATGCCCACCTTCTCCTCTATGATCGGAAATGAAATGAGCTGAGCGTAGAGTGAAAGAGGAAACCACTTCCATCTCCTTACAAAGTGCAATTCTAACTCCAAATATGAGATTAGCCCTTGGCAGCCTCCTTCAAATCAGTGGGATGGAAACCTGAGCCCTTTACAAGAACAGTCAATACTTGAACAGGAAAATTAAAATTGGGGGTAAGAGTCTCTGTCCAGAAAGTCCTTGCTGTCTTCTGTTGTAACAATCAACTGCCTTGTCCATTTGGCAAAATATCAGGCTCAGGCTCAGAGAGTCAAGGGATGTAAATGACGCGTTTCTAGTTTGATATGGCAGACAAGCATCTTAAAAGCTGTTCAGGAAAAGGCATGGTCCCCCTAGAAGAATCGGCACATTTTCAGAACCCATCGGTCTGACAACCACAAGTACCACAAGTCAGCACCAAGGGACTAACAACATGCCACTTTTGAATTCCCTGGAGAGTCAGGGAGAAAGGTGGGAAGATGGGCAGAAATTGCAGGGCCTCCCATACTCTCTGCACCTGCAAAGAGACATTTTTAGCCAGAAGAGATGTTCATGTTTGTTTTGATGATATTTGAAATCGCACAGAACCCAAATTCAGTGTGGTGGGACTCTGGGAAGTTCTGAGGTATGAGAGTACACAGGACCCAAAGTCTAGAGACAGGATTCCAGTCCAGCTCTGCTTCTAACAGCTGGGTGATTGTGCAAGCAACAATCTCCGCTGCCTCGGTTCCTTTATCTGCCAAATGGGGAGAATCCCAGTTTCCCAAACTCACACAGTGTTTAAAGATCCAGTGAGAGAGTGTGGAAAAGTCCCTGCTGAATGGTAATATGCTTTCTAAATGAATAATGCTAAAAGATTATCATTACATTTACTACATTAATTTCATGTAACACTCATAATCTGTACGGTAGGCATTATCATTTCCATTTTTATGGATGAGGAAACAGTCCCGGATAAGATAAGGCCCAAGGCTGGGGAGCCAGCAAACCCCAAGCTTGGAATCTAGCCCAGGTCTTCTCAGCCAAGATCACGACATGCAGTACACAGATGGAGTGAAACTGCAAAATCAGATGTCAGGAGACCTGAGCATGAGCCTTTCTGGTAAATTCCTTCACTTCAGTCTCTCAATTTCCTTCTTTCTAAAATGGGGGTGACACTACCCATCCTATTTACCTGGAAAGACTGTTGCCAGGATCCCATGAAACCACAGTGCAAAAGCCCCCTGGACAAAGGCAAAGTTTCCTAATTTGAGATCTGGGAAATCCAGTTCAAGAGAAGACACTCCACGAAAGGAAGTAGAGGATTGAGGGTAGTAATCATATTCAGGGAAAGTCAGCAAGTAATTTTGTGAGTGGAAGAGGATAAGTAAGTAGACCAGAGCTGGTTAGAAAAGCAAAGGGCAAACTAGAGGGACTTCAAATGCATTCAGTTGCCCTGGGCTCTGGCTTGGGGTGATGCTGACACAGGAGAAGTGTGGTAAATGGACATGCAATCACCAGGAGACTGCCAGTAGCCTTGTAGATGATGGAAGGGATTTGTTTTATTTTAAAATAGCCTAATTGGATAAAATTTTAAAATTAGCAATTCTATTGCAGCCCCCACAATTTCTTATTTACTGAAACGTGTAGTGTTGCTGGCCCTCCCATTGCTATAGTCATATAAAATTTCATTTATCTAATAAAAATGATTAAGCATCTGCTGTGCCCAGCACCCTTCCAGGTGCCTGGGATGCAATGACAATGCTTTGTAACTATGAGATGCACACATGGCAGGAGCATTATTCAAAAAGGCATTCTCACCAGCAGCTTATTCCTGGTGCCGTGCCTGCCAATTGATGATTGGACTGTTCAGGGAGCTCACTAAAGAAGCCAAGAGTGAAAACTTAAGTGTACTCTTCTGGTGGGGGATATTAATCATGGATGAGGCCTTGCATGTGTGAGGACAGGAGGTATATGGGAAATCTCTGTACCTTTTATTCGATTTTGCTTAAACCTAAAACTCAAAAACTGGGTCTCAGTTTCCTCATCTGTAAAAACACAGGCCTCTGACAGTAATTCATTCCAGGGGGCCAAGCCTACTGAAGAAAGGAGAAACAAGGGGCTCCGAACTCTGGATGGTAGACCAAACACCAGATTTAATTTAAAATATGTCATTGGTGGTTTCCAGTCAAACAGACTGATATGATACAGGAAGGAGTCCTCCCTCTTCCCACCCCCCACCCCCCCCCCACCTCCGATTTGCCTGGGTACCTAGTATGGGAAATTCTTATACTATCAGGAGATAGCTCTGAGCTAGTTTTCTACAAAAGAAGAGTAAGGCCTGGGGAGCTTTGTATCACCATCAGTCACAGAAAGAGAATGGCCCCGGGCTAGTGAAATGGAGCAGCATTTACAAATTCACTCCTGTGGCCTCTGCCAACTCTGGCGGTACCTCCCTGACTTTCCTAACTTGTTCCTTCTCAGTAAATCGATATTTCTTAATATAATGCACATTGGGAGCAAAACAATTGAATTTTTTGCCCCGAATCTATAAAATTCCCTAAGAAGTCTTAGAGTTTTTGTTTGTTTTACTTAAAGCAGTTTACAATTTGAAAATTGCACTGGTTCTAATTACTCAGATATCCAAGACATCAAACACACTGTATGGTATGCCCAGTGAAAGGCCCTCTTTCTTTATCTTTTTTGAGTAGGAGTCTCACTCTGTCGCCCAGGCTGGAGTGCAGTGGCACGCTCACGGCCACAGCAGCTGGACCTGCTGGGCTCCGGCGATCCTGCCACCTCAGTCTTCCAAGAAAGGCCCCTCTCAACTGGGGCGGTTGACTCCACAATCAAAGGCAGCAAGGTGCCCTCATCCCTTCTCTCCTGCTTGTTGCCTGTGATGTTATTAAATCGATGCCCCTGACAAGTTTCCAAAGTGCAGTTCCTTCCGAGACCCTCCCATTTACCGCCCCAGCAGGTGGCCAAGGGCCCCGGGCCCTGGGAGGGAGACGAGCAAGAAGCAGGGTTGAGCCAGGTGGGGAGAGGCGGAAAGACTGGGCTCTGTCCCAGCCTGTGAAGTCAACACGGAGGACAAATCCCCTAGATTTCCATCGCCCAAGCGCGAGTCTCCCAGGGCAGCGGGCCCCTCTCGAGTTCCGCTTACAAACACTTCACTTCGCTGCCTGGGAGAACTGCACAGGTCACCTTAACAACTGTGTATGTCCTGGAATGGGGTGTGGGGCAGAGACAGGCACGTCCCCAAAGCCTTTATTCAAACGGCGAGTCCGCTTCCGCGGCCACCAGAAAAGGGGACCCGGCGACTGTGCCAAGCAGCTCGGCTTTAACGCGCACCCTCCTCCACGCACACACGCCCAGCCCGATCCCTTACCTGCGTGGCGCGCCCCTCCCAAGAGCCCCGCCGGCTCGCCCGGGGCCGACGGAGGGTAGCCCGGCGGGAGGCGCGCGCCAGGTGCGCTCTCCCCGACACCGACGTCCCAGAAAGGCCGCGCCCAGGTGAGCGCGGACAACGCCGAACAAAGCCCCCAAGGTCCGCGCGGGGCCGCGCAGCGGGGTGCTCCGGGTGGGGGCGGCCGGGGCGGGGCGGGCTCCTCTCGTGGGGCGTGGCTCAGCCAGCGGCCGCCCCCGCCGAGGCCGCCCGCGGGAAGCCGGCGCGCGGAGCCACCTCGGGCCGCGACTCACTGGGCGAGCGCGGGGAGAAGAGCGCCGCGCGGGCTGTTCTCTCGCGGACGCGGCTCGGGCCAGGGGGCGCTGCGGGCCTACGGGAGGCGCGCCCCGGGGGCAGCCACGTGGGACACCTGTGTGTCCCTCCCCGGAGACTCGGAGGGCGGCGCGGCCGCAACCCGCCAGAGTCTAGGCTCTCTCGCACGGGAGGTGCCTCGCCCCTTGCGCTTTGTCCGCAAAGGAACAAAGTACCGTACTCACTTCTGTGCGTGTCGCCCACACTGAGCTGTGCGGCAGTGAGCCCCGTGCTGTCAACTCCGCAGGCTTTATTGTTCCGTGAAAAAATGTTGACTTTGGCGTCTTTTGTTTCCCTGTCTGACCTATTATTGCAGTTGGATGATAAGTGGGCCTTTTGGCCAGCATCCACGTTTAAGTCTAGTGGGCACCTGGTTTTAAAAAATCAAACACCTCCGAGCACAATGCCTGGCACGATGCTTTCTACATAACTCTCAGTGAACGTTGGCTTTCATTGGATGACCTACACTTTCCATACTCCATCAAAAAAGTGTCACCATGTAATGTGTGCTCATTGTAAAAAAAAGAGAAAAAATACCAGTTAGTTGATAAGCCACTCATTTTCCATGTCCAGAAATAATCACTGTGAACATTATGGTGTATGTTCTTCCAAAAATCGTTCTACTTATATAAAAATCGACATATTTTTAGTTCATTCCATACAAGCTGTACCTTAACCAGATTTTCCACTTTGCTTTTTTGAACATCTATGTTTTAATGATCTCCATAATGATCTAATGCACTTAACTTGTTATTGTTGAACATTAAACTTCCCATTTTGATAATAAAATTGTATGTCTTTGTGCTTTTGCCCAGTTACTTCCTTGCAATTAACTGCAAGAAGGTAAAATTCTAGGATACAAGATATATACAATTTAAAGCCTTTGATGCATGTGATCAAATTGTCCTCTAGGAAGACTGACCTGTGTCCTCTTCCATGTTCCTCCCCATTATTCGTCAAATGTCAATCTAACAAGCAAATTAACTATTTTTTTTGTTTTCACACCATTCCATTTTTTTTTTTTTTTGAGTTGGAGTCTCACTCCATCGCCCAGACTGGAGTGCAGCAGCACGCTCATGGCCACCACAGCTTCAACCTACTGAGTTCAGACGATTCTTCTGCCTCAGACATCCCAGTAGCTGGAACTACAGGTGCGCGCCACCATTCCTGGCTAATTTTTTTATTTATTGTAGAGACGAGGTCTCGCCAAGTTGCCCAGGCTGGTCTCGAACCGCTGGACTCAGGCAATCCTCTCACTTCCACCTCCCAAAGTGCTGGGATTACAGGTGTGGGCCACCATGCCTCCCAATATTGACAGCTTTCAGTGAAAGTGGCCCATGGTAACTTTAATGTTGCAAACCTCATTGAAGAGGAGAAAAAAAAAAAGACTTAATTCATTTCTCCCAGTAACATTTACTGAGCAGCCAACAGGGCCACACTGAAATAGGGATCTGTCAGGACTAATTTCTCAAAACGAAGGTCACAAGGTCTGGACTTCACTGACAAGGCAGGATGTGGTGAAAAGACTAGCCAAAGACCAACTAAGACAAGATGGTGTTGAAAGCAACCTCTGCTTGTCATGTTTGCTCATTATACACTAATTATAAAGCATTAGCATTGTAGAAGACACTCCCACCAGTGTTAAGACAGTTTACAATTACCATGGCAACTCCTGAAGTTACTGTACATGGTTTAAAAAGGGGAGGAACTTTTGATTCCAGGCACTCCCTGCCCCTTTCTTGGAAATAATTCACCCCTTGTTTAGTACATAATCAAGTGATAGCTATAAAAATCTGAACCCTAGTGATGAATGACTGTTGTTCTTCCTTTAGACCAACCCAGGCTGCTCTGCCTGCAGAGAAGCCTGTTTTATTAAAACTCTTTTTTCAACTGAAATCCTAGCAATTACACATGGGCTGCTCTGCTTATTGATCCATTTCTTGAATAAACTTACTTTTTGTCTCTTATGTACGGCTCACACTTGAATTCCTTCCTGCGTGAAGCCAAGAACCCATCTAGCCTCTCGGACTAAATCCCAATTCTGCATCAGCATCAGAGCAGCATACAAAATTCACCAGCATGTTATCCCTGCAGGAGAACTGGTCTTGAGGTCTAAATGGCAAGGGAAGGATGGTCTCTGTCTTGAGATCAGCACTGTCCCAGAGAAATGTAATGCATGACACATGTGTAATTTTAGATGTTCTAGTGGCAATATTTTTTAAAAAGTAAAAAGATGCAAACCCATGAATTATGTTGAAAAACAAAAAATGTGTAAGTGAAAAGAAACAGGCAGACTAGATTTCAATATTAACCTAAAAAAATACTTCAACATGTAATCTATGTAAAAAACATTTCTTACCAAATCTTTCAAAATCCTGTATTTTACACTCACAGCACATCTCCATTTAGACTATCTCCATTCCAAGTACTCAATCACCACATGTAGCGAGTAACCTGTGCCACTCCAGAAAAATCCAAGAACGGCAGACCCAGGTCCTGGTCAACATGGAGATTCCTTCTCTGACATCCCCTCCCCTACCCCCTATGCTGACTGTTCAATACTTACCAGCATACCTCTGCCTAATAAGGCTCACTTAGGAGAAGCCAAATTTCAATCCTGGGTGTTCCGGACATTCCTGACATGTCCAGTTAGAGGTAATTCACATTTTCATTTCATGATTAAGAACTAAAAGTAAAAACGCTGATAGAGATACTAATTGCTTCCTACTTCTTCACATCAAGGTATATGGTCAGTCTGCCCCAGATACCTAGCAAGTCTTACCATCAGGTGTGCATGTGGGGAGGAGGAAGGCACGTGGCCCAGGATCTGGAGAGTGACAAGTGACTAGCAGGGTGACAACTCTTCCTTTAGGAAAATTAAGAGAAATTTAAGAGTTATTCAAAAAAACCACCAAAGGGCTTGTGAGCTCGCTTCCAGGATTTTGCCTTATTCATCTTTGCAGTCCCAATGCCTGACAACTTGTACACAGTAAATGCTCCTTTTAAAAACGTTAATTCACAAGCCACCCTGTATAGTAGCTCAGTTGTAAACATACAAGACACGATGACTGAATTCCATGCAGAGATAGATGGATACTTCAGCACTTGGTGTCATGCATCATCAGGAAGCACTCGGGAGATAAGCAGCTCAGGGGTTCCCCAAACAGCTCTCCTGCCTTTTGGCTAAGATGCTTAACATTTGCTGTTTCCTGACCTATAAAGGGTGTTAAGTACAGTTAGAACACTATACCCTATAGAACCCCTGCCATCTCAAAGTTAAAGCCCCTAGGTTTGGAACAGTCAACAATGTTCTAAGGGTTGAAGAATCCATCCCTGGCCTTTTTTTTTAAGTTGGAGTCTCACTCCATCGCCCAGGCTGGAGTACAGTGGCACGCTCATGGTCACCCCAGGGTCGACCTGCTGGGCTCTCGCGATTCTTCCGCCTCAGCCTTCCAAGGAGTAGGAACTACAGAAGCGCGCTACCCAGCTTTTTTTTTTTTTTTTTAATTGTAGAGACGAGGTCTCGCCAAGTTGCCTGGGCTGGTCTCATACCCATGGGTTCAGGCAATCTATTCGCCTCAGCCTCCCAAGGTGCTGGGATTACAGACTGAGCCACCGAGCCCGGCTCTTGGTCCTTCTTAAGACAGTGAGAATTATGCACAAAGTTACACTGGATTTGCTTTAGGGGAATGTGGTGCTTGGTGGCTGAATCAAGTAAGCATGAAATGTCTACAGAGACCCAGGTTTGGGTACCATTCAATGTTTAAAACTGTGTTAAGTGCTCTACATAAAAATGTCAATACTTCTGTGTTCCTTCTCCTCTTCAAATTACTAGTCTCATGAGTTTTGCTTAGTTTCACACGTATACATATGCCTTAAGTATTTGTTGAATGCATTTTGAGAGACATCTGAGAGTAAGCTCTTGCTCCTGACTTATAAGAAGCATGAGAACACATCTGCCTTCCTGAAAGGCTCACACCACAGAAAATAGGTACCTCCTAATCAAAAGGTTAGCACCACCAGGTGTTAAAAAATCTTCTCAAGGTCTCAAGGTAATAAGCAAGCACAGGAAAATGGCTGGGGCTAGGCAGCTACAGCCTTAAAAGCAGCCAGTTTTAGGTTATGTGAAGCTACAGTCAAGATGCAAGAACTTCCCTAGAGGTCAGACTGCAGTGCCCAGACCAGGGCAACATGGGAATATTAAGGGTTCTCTGAACAAGCCTTCTACCACTGGGCAGTATTCTGCTAACTGAACCTCACTTTAATTCCAGTGAGCAAAACCAACCTACTACTCTTTTGTGAGATGCATGCTTAGAACCACAGGCTGTCCTCCAATTGCTTTTATCAGGAAAAGTAAAACAAAAACCATCCCTAGAATCTTATGTGTGTATTAAAAATTGGGCACAAGTCTGTCTACAGAACCACCCACACTGGTGAGTAGCCCAGGTGTTGTTTGGCAAATCTTAGAAGAGCCTAACTTGTCAAACTCAGGCAGTTGCGTTGGTGAGGAGTCCACTAATACTACCCAGTGGCTGTTTCCGGCTGCCGTCTCCCAGTAGTGAGCCTTATGATGATGTAATTCCTTTTCTGGAATCTGGCAGAAGTTTAGTGTCCTATTGGTAAGGATCCTCATGTGTTGGTTTCTGAAGCTTTTATTATATGGCAAAAGAGCTCAATTTCAGAATATTAATCACTATCATTCACAATTTTGAGACTTTTACATTTCTAGCTGCTACGGCAAAATAATTCTAGCAAAACAAAAGGCACATCGAATACGCCATTTTTTTTTTCCTGTTAAGCCCCGGGAGTTCACTGTTTAATCTCTTACAAATCTGTTCCCTGGCAAACTGGATAGGATTTATCTCAGTATTTACAAGGTCTCCACCCCTGGAATAAGCTGTTTGTTCAAATATATGGTCTCAGCTCTATTTAGCTATGACCAAACTAAGTAATTTGAGGGGATCAGAAAACAGGGCTTGGTTGGTGTGACAGCGCCACGCTGGCCCTACTAAGCAATAAATCCAGGACCTACCATGTCAGGCTCATTGTTGGAGCTAAATATTTGCAGAATGAATCAAACATGCAGGTGACATGTTAATTAAAACAGAAAACTTGTTAAACCTACTCAGAAATAAGACCCAGAGGGCCAGTATATCAAATTAATCCAGGAGATATTTAACACATCTCTATTTGTGAAATTAGTGCTATAGATGTAAGTCTCTTTTTGGAAACAAGCCAAACAGCTGAATCACCAAATAATATTAAATTTCATTTAATTAAAAGTTTCTATTTAAATTTCTAGTACCATATAATTAAATGTTGGAATTTAAAGAAATAAACTTTGATTTACAATTCTGTGTCCCTTGTTTCCCTAATTTTCCTTAATAAAAATGGGCAATTTTGTAATTCCATAGTCACCTGCATTTCTATTGCGGCTGGAATGAAGCAGACAGTATGAACAAATGAAGCATCCGTGCTCTTGGTATGTACAAAAAAAGGAGGCAAAATTCTGGTAATAACACCACAAGGGAAGCTGGTTGACAAGTGGATTTTATTGGGCAAAGCAGCATAAACTTTTATCTAATGGAGGCACATCAATATTTGAACTTTTTTTTTTTTTCTTTTTGAGTTGGAGTCTCTCTGTCACCCAGGCTGGAGTGCAGTAGTCACCACAGCCTTGACTTCAACCTGCTGGGTTCAGGCGATCCTTCCACTTCAGCCTTCCAAGTAGGTGGAAATACAGGCATGTGCCACCATGTTTGGCTAAATTTTTTTTTTATTGTAGAGACGAGGTCTCACCAAGGTGCCCAGGCTGGTCTTGAAGCCCTAAGCTCAGGCAGTCCTTTCACCTCTGCCTCCCAAAGTGCTGGGATTACAGGCATGAGTCACCATGCCCAGTTAAACAACTTTTTACATGAGGAAAAATTCAATTTATTCTAACAAATTAGCTGACATACGTTACCAGTAAAAAGCAAAAAGAAAGTCTTTTAAGTATCTGCTTGAGTTGGTGACAAACAACTTCTTAGGTTGTCACAGTCTGAAACTTAAGTCAGAAAAAAATTCCCAAATAGAAACTTTGAAGTTGGCAGGAAAGTCAGCTGGTTCATAATTCTGCACACACATTTAGGAAACTGTGAGATTACTTTATGCGCTTCAAGAAAAATTACACTCTAACTCAGATTTTTAACAAACCATTCACTATATTTGTGCTTCAGAAAACAGTAAATTCTACCTACAATAAAAATCTAACTGGCTACAAATTTGAAAGGGTCTGGATGGATGGCAGAAGCAGAAAGAGAAAGTTCCTTCCCCAGTTGGAGGGGTGCAGATTTGGGGTCAAAAGGCCAAAAGATAAGTGATCCAACTAAGGATGGAGAGAAAGCAGCTGTCCTCAGAGCAGGTGGGAAAAGAAGAGCAGTAACAAAGGACATTTATTATGTGGAACAGACAGGTGATGACAGTGAACATTTTATTAGGAAATGTTTCAAACATACAAAAAATAATAAAACCTGCATATCCACCAACTAGATTTGTACAGTATTAACATGGACTCATCTTTTTTCCAGTAGCTGTAAGTGATAAAAAGTTATAAATAGAGTAGAAAGCCCCTGTATACTCCTTCCCAGTAGTCCCATAAATTTGGTATGAATCTTTTACATAGTATTTACTTACTTGGTGGGAGGAACTTAGAGGAAAAAAATAAAGCCAACCAATTTAATAGAAAAATGGCAGGCAAACAAAAATGAAGGCCCAAAAGGTTGTTAAAAAAAAAGCAGACAAAGAAAGGTTCCTATAAACAAAAACACAAAATGCTGTACTTTCTATCCTAAGTTTAGCTTTTGCTATTTCCTTCTCATAAGTGTTTATCTCCAAGAGAGACTCTGAAAGAGAAAAATAACTATCATTATGCCTTATGTAAAAACTCAATCCCTATCGCTCTTAATTTCTATTTCAAATGCAAGCAAACCAAACATTCACTTTGAACTAAAATTATGCATTTAAGTCAGATGGTTAAAAAAGTTAAGCACCACCATAACGTGACATATTTTAAGTATAGCTGTTTATACTCCCCTTCACGAATATAAAATATAGTTGTCTGCACTCCCCTTCATATATGAGATATTTGATATTAACTGGCGTGTTGAAGTATTTATCACTTTTGAGCAACAGATCACAGAGGCTTTTATGTTCTCATCACTACAGCACTCTTCTTTAAGCAATTTTACAATTAAATTAATAAATTAAATTTCTCCAGAGATGATGAAATAAAGTTTTATTCTATCTCTAGGAAAAACTTAAAGGAGATAGTAAATATTCAAGTGTATTTTCACCATAATGAAAGAAGTATGCTTAAATGTTTAAGCAACCATGTAAATTACTTTTTTCTAAGATAACCCCCTAGAGTTTCATGCCCTATGGAACTGATTTACTCTAAAAGATACTGTAGCATACAGGTAGCAGGGAAGGGCAGTAGACAGAAGCCAGCTTTGAGTCGTAAGACCAGTCTGTGTGTGTGATTCTGGACAGTCATGCAATCTCTGTGAGCCTCAGCTTCCTCATCTGTAAAATGGGGCTTACTTTCTTATCAAAGGTATTGTGAAGGTTAAGTATGCAACTAGATATAAAAGTGCTTTGTAAATAACTAACCAAATACAAGGTATTATACCGCACTCAAATTTAAATAAAGTATATATTTATTCTCACAGTAGGGGAAAAGCCAGTTCAACTACTATGCTTCAAATCAAGTTTTTTTAAAAGGTACTAAATCCTGTCTTCAATCTATTGAAAAATAATAGAAAATAAGTTTCATCTTAAGTTATATGTGTAAGCTCTCTCAATATCCTTATGAAAAAAAGCCTATTACACAGATAAAAAGCACATGGAAGTTAACCAACTTGGTTAAAAACATAATGACTTGATACTGGGACTAAATTTCAGAAATCCATGTCATTCACTGCATGTTCCTTAACCTATGAAATAAAAATAACCATTAAATTTAAGATTTTAAGTCAGGGTCTCACTGTCTGTTACCCAGGCTGGACTGCAGTGGCACAATCACAGCTCACCACAACCTCGACCTTCTGGTCTCAGGTGAAGATTTTAAACTCAACCACACATAACAGCAGTGTTAAAACAATGTATTAGAAAAGACTGAAAGTTGTAATTGCAACCATAAGTCTGCATTTATTAAAAATGAACAAAAATTTGAAAAGAAAATAAATCATGAGACTGTTGATTTTGCATTAATGACATTTACTTAGAATTCAGTTGAACCTTTTTTAGTAACAAAGAAGCAGTACAATACCACATGAAAAATATGTTTCAATACAGTTGGTTCCTACTTGAGAGTTACCAATGCCCACAAAAATTTCACAATATAGCCTCCTGGACTGTTTCAGAACAATCTAATATAAACTGCATGTTTGCCACCAAAAGCACACATTGTAAGTAAATTAAAGTTCCTTTGCTTTTGGCTGGAATTATAACAACTCAAAGTGGAAAGGAGGAAAATTTTATCAGAAGTTCTAATGGCCATTAGTCATAAAGTAATTTCTGAGAGCCATCTTAGGACAAAGGACCCAAGAAAGGAAGGGAGGAACCATTAGTTTAAAACTCACCAACATATTCTTTAAATACTAGAATCACCACAGTCAAAAGGGAGCAGTACGTTTTGTTTTGAAATGAAACACCACTGTCAGTGGAGACCACTTTCTCATCTTGGCCCTTTAGGTACTTCTTACAAAAAGTGCTAAACATTTGTACAGCACTGTGCACAAGTGAGATTTTAGTTAATTTCAAATCTAGACTCAAGTAATTTGAGTCTAAGCTTTACCTCACAACAATTTTTATAAGTCCCTCTATGTATCAATAACATGAACATTCTCAAAAATTGAACAACAATAAGGACAGGTTGTTGCTATCACAACACCTTTGGGCTCAGTTCCATTAGCAGTGTCAAAGGAAAATGATCATCAGATCAAACCTACGAAAACAGCAAAAATCACATCCAGACCTTAAATCTAGAGCACAAAATGAAGTATAGCCTTACAACAGGTTTTACTCCATTAGATCTATCCTGACAACATGAGTGGAGACATCCTTCTGTTGATTACAGAAGTGGCAAAAACATCAAATGTAACTTACTTAACTTGTTAACAGTTTTTTCATTTCAATAAATTTATTTTGATTGGTTGGATTGTTTAAGAGGAAGAGAAGGATCTGTTCGTGTTTTTCAACCTATGGGTGAAAAAGAAATAGTATAATTTAATTTCTAAAAATGTTAAGAGTATAATTTCACTTGAGGATAATTTTACCTACTTGTTTCTGTAACTCTGTACAGCAGCAATTCATCCTACACGTCTTTCCTAAAAGCATATACCAAAAAAAGCCATTAGGTAATATACAATAAGAAAAACTTGGAGTCTACACAAACACAGATCTGCCCCTCATGCATGGGATCCAACTACAAAGAACATCATGGATCCATCTAGGCTTTGATGTTATCTACTACTGTGACCTGGATTTGACCAAACTAATACTAAAATCTGCAAGGTTTAGGTCCTTTGTCTACAATATATGGAATCTCTCTATTTGATTGAGGGCAGGTCTGCTTTTTTTTTTTTGAGTCAGGATCTGTCTGTCATCTAGGCTGGACTACGGCGGCACAATCATAGCTCACTATAGCCTTGACCTCCTGGGCTCAGACGATCCTTCTGCCTCAGCCTCCCAAGTAGTGGGACTATAGGCATGCGCTACCATGCCTGGCTAATTTTTTAATTTTTTATAGATGAGGTCTTGCTATGTTGCCTAGGCTGATCTCAAACTCCTGGGCTCAAGCAATCTGCCTTGGCCTCTCAAAGTGCTGGGAATACAGGTGTAAGCCACTGAGCCTGGCCCAGGTCTGCCAAATATACATCTCATGGAGAATGATTCATCTCAAAAATATTGAGTTCTCATTCTGATCAGGATCAAAAGTAAACTGACTGTAAGGTGCATGCAGAATGTTTGACATTTCCAATATTCTCAGAGTCAATTCTCACAACAAAGTTGCTAAGCCTGATCCGAGGAATATCTGGACTCAGAGGACTGCTTCCATCAAGGTGGCTCCTCTAAGGCTGCAACAGGACTTGGAGCCCTGCCTGCCACTGGATTTGTAAAGGAGAAAGAAGAGTGTGTGGCCAGAGAGAGTGAGGAAAGGTCAAGTCAATCAAATTGATGATGTGTTACTCGTTACACTTACATCTGTTATTAATAACACTTAAAAATACCTTTATTTAAAGTACTTTGGTTTTTAGGTGTGATGTTTTTTGCCAGACCAAACGTAACCAGCTTATCAATAACATTGACACTGCCATTCTCAGACCATTTCTCAACCGATACTGTATGGACATTCTTAGTAATTCCTTTCACAGAAAGCATTACATTCTGATTCAAAATGAGATTTTTTAGTGGCAGTATTAATTGAGAGAAGCTTCCACTCAATTCTGTTAGTCCTGGAAAAAATTGAATATTATAGTTAGTCTTCAAGTTCTTTCAAAAAAGGTAATATTCAGATAAATTATCTAAGAATAATAAACAAAAACTTATCGATTTGCTAGATTTAGGCATGCTTTGATGTACTATTGCTGTTGCATTAAAAAAAATTGAACTTATTCAGTAAATATTTATTGATCACCTATAAGGTGTCAAGCACTATTCTTGGTCTAGAAGGCACAAAACAGACCAAATGTCTACCCTCATGTATTCCAATTGGAGGAGCAAAAAAGAAAAAAACAACTCTCTCTCTGAGTCAAGACCAAAGTGGACCATGAGGCAACGGCAGGAGCTAAGACTATGGTATTATCTGCTAGGGCCTCTGCATTAAAAAGTCAGGAGTAACAGTGAAAAGCTACTTTAAGTATTTTTGGTTAACTTTATTCAAATTCTAACTGAAGAGTTCAATATAGACAGACTTAGTAGGCACAGTAAAGTGACCAAAGGTGGTGCCATTTAAATGCCTTTAGTCCCTAAATAGAGCTGTGACAAAGCAGAAAGACACCAAATGAGAGGTCAAACAATCAGACTCATATTCTGGCCTTGCCACTTACTAGCTTGGCAACCAGGGGCAAAATATAATCTATGAACCTTGGCACTCTGAAACTAAACTGTAAAAAAAGACAGACTAACTGAATATAGTTTTTGTAAAAATTAAATAAAGGATATGAAATTTCTTTGGAAACTCTACATGATACTTAAAAATCTGGGCAGTTACTTGAAATACACATTTGATTTAGACTTAGAGCTATGAAACATAAACAGGAAGGAAAAAATTCCCCAGACACCCAATCTGGAAAGTGACTTAACTGTCTACCTTCAAGAGAACATTTAATAATTTGGAAAGGAAGCTCCAAGTGGCTGGAGGTGATGGGCTGCACTCTGGAAAAAGGCAGGGTTTCAATATTTCCATAGTCTCCATAGAGCACTTTCACATCAGTTTCTGACATCCCCAGAACAACTGCACGATACCAAAAATCATCACCTGAAAATTTAATGAAATCTCAGGTAAGATATCATTGTCAATGACTTGTCCTGCCTTAAAAGATGGCTATTCATAGTTACATTTGCATCACCCAAAGTTCATGCCCAAATTTCTGGTTAGAGTCCAGATTAAATATAAGCATTTACCTCTACTTCTAAATGCTACTAAAAAGATAACAGTTTTTTTAAGGGTCTAAAGCCACAAGGACAGAGAGGAAGAGGGATGACAATATAATATTGAAAGCTAGAAAGCAGATGCATGAATGAAAATGATTTAGCAGAGCCAAGTAGCTCAACAAAGCTGGCAGTGGGGGAAGCCAAGAAACTTCCCAGTTTGCATCTCAAATCCCCAACTCCCAAGGCTCAATAATTGGTACCACTCATTCATTCAAAAGTAGAAGTAAAGATGGAGATAGAAATGAGGATTGGACAAAGGAAGGAGAGTTACTTCCCAAGACATCTGAATAGACTTTGGTTCATAAACACATTTACATATAATACCTATTTCTAAAGGTGCTAAAGAGAATGATGAGCTTTATGTTCACATATTTTTTTAATCAGTATTTTTAATTTTAGTATTGTGGAGTACAGTTAAGGGTTAGGTATACAAATATGCTTTGTTCAGGCACCCTCGTTGATAAGGGGTGTCTCCCTGTCCCCAGACAGATATTGACTACCGTTGATCCCACCTCTCTTCCCTTCCCTCCCCACCCCATAGATTCCCACCACTGTCAATCCTTTTCTTATAGTATTACAATAGATGTTCAAGGTCCACTATATGATTGAGAACATGTGATACTCAGATCTTTGTTTCTGTGACAAGTCACTCAGTATTATAGACTCTAGTTCCATTCAGGTTGCTGTGACATTCATGATTTTGTTCTTTTTTATGGTTACTTAGTATTCCAACTTGACACATATTTTAATAAAGCTTAGAATGCCTTCTTTCTAGGTAAATACTTTTACCCAGGGGGAGATTAGAGGTTT
>CAUYQG010283686.1:0-43882 GCA_963574415.1 Tarsius wallacei | reverse complement strand
CAGTGGCTCCCGGCCACCGCAGCCTCGACCTGCTGGATTCCGGCGATCCTTCCGCCTCAGTCTTCCAAGTAGCTGGAACTACAGGCGCGCGCTACCACACCTGGCTAATTTTTTGATTTATTGTAGAGATGAGGTCTCGCCAAGTTGCCCAGGCGGGTCTCGAACCCGCGGGCTCAGGCATTCCACTCACCTCAGCCTCCCAAGGCGCGGGATTACAGGCTGAGCCACTGAGCCCGGCTGAGCTTTTTCTCTTTTTCTCACTCTCCTTCTGTCTCACTCTCTCTCTCCCCCACGTGGAAATACAATGAGAAGATGGCCTTTTGCAAACCAGAAAGAGAGAGCTCTCACCAGACACCAGATATGCCCATGTCTTGATGTTAGACTTCCCAGTTTCCAGAACAGTGAGAAATAAATGTTTGTGTAAGCCACCCAGTCTATGGCATTTTGTAACAGCCCAAGCTGTCTAGGACACCCTTCAAAGTAATATTTTCTGGCCAGTTGCAGTAGCTCACACCTGTAGTCCCAGCACTTTGGGAGGCCAAAGAGGGAGGATTTCTTGAGCCCAGAAGTTTGAGACCAGCCTAGGCAATATAGCGAGACCTCATCTCTACCAAAAATTAAAGAAAAACTAGTTGAGCATTGTGGGTTCACCCATAGTCCTAGCTATTCAAGAGACTGAGATGGAAGAATTGCCTGAGCCCAGGAGGTCGAGGCTGCAGTGAGCTGTGATTTTGCTACTATACTCCAGCCTGGGTGACACAGTGAGACCTCGACTCAATATATATTTCTGAAGCTTCCTTTAGGCAGAAGAGTCCCCTTATTTTTGGTCTTCATGTAACAGATGTTTTTGGGGTTCACTGGTTCTGCCCAAGGCTCTACTCACAGCGCCAAGATTTTAGGGAACTCTCCTAAGCTATTGGCACACTTTTTCTGCTGTCTGCTACAGATGTATACTCCATGCTTTGTCTCTGCAGCCTGCCTTAGCCCCTGACCTAGCGCTCCCTTTATTCATCACCGCAGTAAGTATTCATGCTGAGAGAATAACAAAGAGGCATGAAACTCTGTGGCTTTTAACCTGAGGTAGAGAGCTGAGTTAAGTTACTCTCCTTGAGCTCACCTGTGAGATAACTAATTCTTCTCCAAGACCTTTAGACCCTTGTTTTAGTGTAAAAATGCCAAGCTGCTATAACAAAAATGTTCCGACAATAGGCCGGGCGCGGTGGCTCATGCCTATAATCCCAGCACTTTGGGAAGCCAAGGCAGGGGCATCACTTGAGGCCTGGAGTTTGAGACTAGCATGGGCAACATAGTGAGACCCTGTCTCTTGAGAAAAAAAAAAAATTAAAAATTTGCCAGTTGTAGTGGAGTGCACCTGTAGTCTTAGTTACTTGAGAGACTTAAGTGGGAGGATCACTTGCGTCCTGGAGTTCCAGGCTGCAGTGAGCTATGATCATGCTACTGCACTCCAGCCTGGGTGATGGAGTGAGACCCTATCTCTTTCTCTCCTTTTTTTTTTTTTTTTCAAACAAAGTTTATTAGAGAAAGAAGAGAGAAAAGAAAGGGAGACATGCCAGAGCTGGCATGAGATCCTGTCTCTTAAAGAAAAAAAAAGTATTCAATAATACATGACTTAAAGAACAAAGTAGCTTTTTCAATTGAGATCACTAGGGTATCTTTAATCTACAAGATCTTTCAGGGACCCAGCTTCCTTCCATCATGTTGCTTTGCCATATGCTAGGGCATTAACATCCTTTGCACGGTAGAGGTCTCCAGTCAGTGGGAAAGGAAAAAATATGGAAAAGTCATGCTCATTGCATAGGCCTAGGCACACATCACTTCCACTTAAATTCCATTGGCAAGAAATACATTATGCAGAAATACCTAACTGCAAGGAACTCTGGGCATTGTAGTTCAGCTACATACTCAGAAAGATGGAGAGAATGAATTTGGGGGAAAAGCTAGTGATATCCAATAGGCACTCCAAGTAGGGAACAAACCCAGCTGAGCATCTGTCTGTGCATTGTTAGGTTATCATGATAGATATCTTTCTTGCCCTTCTTCCTATATCATATCAGTGGGTGAATTGGAAAATGAGATAAACAGGGATCTGAAATTTATTCACTTTTAAGAGTGAGCTTCCAGCCTCATGGGCTCTGGAAGCCCACTCTTAAAAGCATGTGTTAATCTTGTTTGCTCTATCTGACCCCCAAATTAGCTCGCAATTTAAAATCAAAGCAGAATACACACACTTTGAAGTCAAAACATTCTGAATGAGAATCACAGCTTCTTCACTTATTTAGTTTTTTTTTTTATAGATGAGGTCTCCTTGCGAGATGCTGGTCAGATGTTCAGGGCTGTCTCAAAATCCTGAGCTAGAGCAATTCTCCCACCTCAGCCTCTCAAAATGTTGAGATTATAGGCATGAGCCACTGTGCTCATTGATCTACCTTCTGTATGACTTTGGGCATGTTACCTAAACTTTCAAGTTTTTGCTGATCATGATGATTATGTAAGCATACAAGATGATTAAGAGCCAGAGTTTTTGCATATTTTGGGTGCAAACCCTGGCTTCTGTCACACTAGACTATTCTCTTAATTTATCTGAGTGCCAGGTTTTGTGTAGAATAAGATAATACCCTACTCTCACTGTGTTATGTAAATGATATATACCCTGATCACTTAGGTCAGTATTGGCTCACAGTACAGAGACATCCAGAAAGTAATCTATCTTCAGGCCCTAACTATGTGATCAACCCACTTCACTGCCTTCACCTGTGGATTGACTTCATCTTCAGGCTGCCTCTACCATGGAACCAAGGCAAGATAGCTGCTACATATTCAGAGGAAGAGTGGCAGCCTCTCCAGATATCCCCCTTGAGTTTCTTGGCTTCAGATTGGCTATGTGTGTATCCTTGCACTGTGGTTTTGGGGATTCGATTGATGATTTGATTGGTTTAAGGCAATTGGGACCCATTCCTGAAGCTAGAGATGGGGTCACTCCCAAACAATTATATGGCAGTTATTTGGGGGAGGAAAGTTCCTCCAAAGGGAAACTGGGTTGTAATTACCAGAAAGGCAGCCAAAACAACAGATGTCCACTACAGAGAATGTGTTTGAAGGATGAGTTAATTGGACCTAATTATGGCCCAATTTTTATTTGTTTTGTTGAAGTGATGAGTTGATTCCTTCTGATGATAGACGAACTAATTAATCATGGTCTCTGGTAGTTTTCTTTCCTATCCTGCTTAGTTGACTCTTAGAGTTTCCTTTTATTGCTTTGCCCATTCCAGAGAAGGCTTTCTTCCCCATGGCATCTTCAGTGTCTTTCTGACCCACAGGTCCATGTTTTAGGTGTAGACAGTATATGTGGTGATCAGACACCTCCAGACAAATGCATTGAAGAGAAATCCAGCTGGAATCTGTATATTTTTGAACATGCAATAATTGTCTTTGAAAGAACAGTGAACTTTTTTGCTCCAAAGCCTGTAATATACATATGCATGTACCCGTGTGTGTGTGTGTGTGTGTGTGTGTGTGTTTATGTATGAATATATAGATATGTGGAATAAACTTTTGGGATCTCAGTTTGTCATTTGTAAAATTTTGCAATAGAAATGGATACTGTTTTAGATTCTTTCAGTATGAAGACCCATTAGAGAGTATAAGAGACTAAATATTTATGTCCTCCCTAAATTCATATGTTTAAATCCGAACCTCCAAGGTGATGGTATTTAGAGGTGGGGCCTTTGGAAGGTGATTAGGTCATAAGGGTGAAGCCCTCATGAGTGGGATTAGTTTCTTTATGAAAGAGGTCCCAGAGAGATCCTTTGGCCCCTCTGCCATGTGAGGACATAGTAAAAAGATGACCTTCTATGAATCAGAAAGAGGACCCTCACTAGACACAGAATCTGCCAATACTTCAGTCTTGGACTTTGCAGCCTTCAGAATTGCGGGAAATAAATTTCTGTTGTTTATAAGCCACTCGGTTCATAGTATTTTGTTACAGAGCCTGACCGAACTAAGACTGAGAGACAACGCTATAGCATAACAACAATAATGACCAAAATTAATTATTGAGGACTCACTGGATATTGCCCTAAATTCTAATATATGCAGTATTTTATCTCAATCAGTATTGACAGCTATATGAGGTATGAACCATTATTACCCCCTTTTAGAGATGAGTGAATTGTTCAAGGTCACATAGTAAGCAGCTGCCTGGAACTGAAATCCAGGGTGGTTAGATTCTAGAGTCTGTGCTCTTAATCATGCATGAAGCTTCCACTGGGGAGGAAAGGACTCAGATGTGGGAATTGGAAAGATTTGAACTTGAATTCTGGATTTAATACTGTGTTACATTGGGAATGTGATTTAATCTCTTTGAGCTTTAAGAAGATGTACGATAAAGACAGTAATTTCTACCAACTTATGAGTAAGGGTTTATAATTAAATTGGCTGAATTAATACATATAAAATTATAGACACATAGTAGATGCTTAGTAAGAGACATCTATTATAATGACCCACTAAACTATGTTAATTAATAGAAGACACTGCGACCAGGTATTCTAGAACTCTGTGAGTGAACCCCTGGCTTCTGGGGTCATTGCTTTGTATGTCCATAATACATAATTATGTTTGTGAAAGTAATTGTCTTTAACAAAACTTCATCTGTTTCAAATGGAAAATCATCATTTGACCTGAACCATTGACAAACAAGGGAGCAGAACTAACATTTAAAAAATATCCATGCCTTTGAAGGCTGTTTTGTAGAATGTTTTTCCTCTCTTAACAATCTGGGTAATTTTCTCTATTAAGGGGAACCATTTTCTCTATGAAGTCTAGCTCATGAGATTTGTTTCCCAGGAAAGAGGAGAGGTAAATACCTACTAGCACAAAGAAGGCTATAGAATAGAAAAAGAAAAAGGATATAATATACAGGGAGTTGAGAATAGATAAGGAAGATATGTAGAACAAGTACCTCCCTTTTTCTAGGGGATTGGATGTAAAAAAAAAAAAGGGAGGGAAGAACAAGGGGTCATTGGGTATGTCCTGTCTATCTCCCTCCCTCTGGATCAAAATTCCTCCTCGACAGGATAGGAGTGTGTATTAACAAAAACTAGAGGCATTTGGGGAAAATGCTCAAGCAGTAGGATTTGGACTCCAATCCCTGTTTAAAACTCTGGGATTAAAGAGTCATCGAGAGTCCTGCATCAACACTGAGTGCCTGCATTAGAGAAACATTGGTGATGTTGTGTGTTTCTGTAGAGAGGGCCATGCTGGCACCTTGAGTCTCTGTCAATTCCTGAGTGCCTGAGAATGCCCCAGCACCCAGCTCCACCATCACCAAGAGGGACAAAGGAAGCAATAGAATATACTAGCTGTCCTTATTTTAAGGACAACATGATTCTGTAGCCAAGAGCTGCAGAGTAGATTTCCAAGGCCAGAGAGACAGAAGGGTAGTCAAGAGGGAGCCACAGAGCCAATGAAAACTAAGTGAGACTTACCCAGCACAGGGTGCTGGCCCAGCCACCTGGAGCACAACCTGGGTCAGAGAACTGATCATGAGTTCTACTAGCTGTGGCAACCAGCAGCAGAGGCCAGCAGGAGCCTCAAAGAGTAGGCAGGACACAAGATATCTCTGTGGAGGATATTGAAGATCCAGGAGACAGTACAATGTGGAACATGTGGATCCCCACTCCCCAATCATCAGGAGGAAGTGTAGACTTTTCTGTGTACTTAGATGCCATCTTGAGATGGAGAATGAAGAACCAGTTCTTGAGAAGAGAGAGAGAACCCTGGCAGAGAATTTGAACCTTGGATTGGATTAACTATTTACCCAAAAGAAACTGAGCCAGGCTGAGGGAGATTCTTTTGAACTAGAAGTGGCCAAGTTACCTTAACTGGAAGTTAAGATTTTTTTCCAGCCGGGCTCGGTGGCTCAGCCTGTAATCCTGCACTTTGGGAGGCTGAGGTGAGTGAATTGCCTGAGCCTGAGGGTTCGAGACCCGCCTAGGCAACTTGGCGAGACCTCATCTCTACAATAAATCAAAAAATTAGCCGGGCATGGTAGCGCGTGTCTGTAGTTCCAGCTACTTGGAAGGCTGAGGTGGAAGGATCTCCGGAGGCCAGCAGGTCAAGGCTGCGGTGGCCGGGAGCGGCCACTGCACTCCAGTCTGGGCAACAGAGTGAGACTCCAACTCAAAAAAAAAAAAAAAAGATTTTTTCCACCTCTGCCATCAGTGGGAGAGGAATTCATGAGCAGGTAATTTATGGACAAATGGGAAAGCTCATGTTTTGCACACCTGAGTTGTAGTATGCAACAGACACTATTGGTTGCCCTGATTTTAGGTGTCCCCTTTCTTTCTGTACAGCCATTTGTTTAGGGAAGACAGCCCTCTCCTACATGACTCAGAAGCAAATATTGAGTAGTCTAAACTGGTCATTGTGCCCCATTCCTTGTCAGCTTTTGAGTTAAGCAAAGGACTGTGCAATAATTCTGACCTTGAGACATTGGGGCATCTACTGAGAGATCTTATTCATTGAAAAGAAGAGATACACAGGGAAGAAATAATCTCTGCTCTGATGCAGGTAATGACCAAAACTGTGGGAGACAACTTGGGACCAGGAGGGGAGTTAGCAGAGATCTATCAGGGAAGCTCGAAGAAACCCGGACCTTGATGATATTGTTAGACTGCCTTGACCCTTCTTGTAGTGAGAGATAATAAATTACCTAATTTAAGTCTACTTGAGATGAATATCTGTTACTTGCAGCCAAAAGTGTCCTAGATGAGGCAGAGTGTGAGTAAATTTTCATCCTTGCTACTCTTGATTTATAATTGTAAAAAAAAAAAAAAAGGTGCTAATAGTCATTAACGTCAAAAGGCACTTGGAATTGCTTTCTTCAAACAAGCTTTATTCCCAGACTGTTGAACCCTCTGGGTTTGACAGCAGCATCTACTACACTGGTAGCATCTCCTCTTATTTGACTTCAAGGCCTTTCCTAAGGGAAAGGATGAAGATATACTTGTAATGTGAACAAAGGGATCCTTTTTGTCTTTTTAAAATGTATTATTAAAATGTAAAAGGAATATGTTTCTTCTAGAGTTGCCTGGAAAGTGAGCTGGGAGCAGTTAAACATCAAACCCACTGCTGCTTTTTGGCTTTAACTAGAATCACCATTCCCTTTCCCTATGAAAGAAAGAAAGTCCTAGAACTTAGAAAATATTTCAAGAAGAACTGGATTTTAACTGCTGAGATGACCAGAGATATAAGGCTCACACGGACTGGAGCTGTATAATTTGGCTCTCTTTTTAACATTCAGAGTTCTCTCTGACTCTCCAAAATTGTGTCTGTTTGGTGAGCTTATTTTTTTCCCCAACTAAATTACATTTCTTGGAGTTTAACTTATACATGTCTACTTACTTTGTACAAATTATTTCAGCTAATTTACTAGCTGGGAAGAATACAGGAGGAAAGGTGGGAAGAGACAACGATAGAGGGCAGAACTGAGGGTGGGAGAGAGTTATGGGCTGAACTGTGTTTTCCCAAAATTTATATGTTGAAGTCCTAGCACTCCAGTATCTCAGAATATGACTGTATTTGGTGATAGGGATTTTGAAGAGGTGATAAAGTTAAAAATAGGCCATTAGGATGGCCCTTAATCCAATCTGGCTGATATACTTATAAGAAGAGGATATTAGGACACACGGACATAGACCAGGCATGTGCATGCACAGACAACCATGTGAAGAGACAGTGAGAAAGCGGCCATCTGCAAGTCAAGGCAAGAGGCTTCAGAGGAAACCAACCCTATTGGCACTTTAATCTTGGTTTTTCAGCCTCTATATCTGTGAAAAAAATACACTGATATTGTTTAAACCACCAGTATGTGCCATTTTATTATGGCAGTCTTAGCTAATGAATATAATAACTAATTCTTCCAAGGGTTGTTTTCATCCCAGTATGTCCCAGAATTTTACATTTGTTGAATCTGTGGTCCTCAAGCCATCTTTCCTGTTGGAGATGTTTTTATTATGTCCTAAGGTAACTTTAAGGGGTGAGTTGAGGCTGGAGTAGAAGATGTGAGATTGTCACTACAACCTTGCGTCAGTGTGAACAAGCTCAGATATTATCTGTTTCGTTTTGAGGGATTTGAAAAAGGTTTGTTGGAAAAATTGGTTTCATTACCAAATCATGCCTTACACAAGAACACACAAATGTATGCAATTTAAATATTGTTATGTCCTGGCCCTCAGTGTCACATTAAGTCTCTCATGCAGAATAGCAGGATAAGAATAAAATTTGAATTAATAATATTGTAATAGAGTATTTGGTATGCAATGCAACACACCTCAAATGTTCAGTGGCTTAACACTACAGACGTTTATATATCATTCATTCAATGCTTGTGTTCCTTGCTAGTGGTAGATCTCCCTAAAGTCATTCAGGGATCCAGGTATATTAATTATTGATTTCTGTGTAACAAAGTACTTCATAAAACTAATTTATTATCTCACAGTTTCAAAGGGTCAGGAATTTGGGAGTGGCTTAGCTTTGGCATTCTGACCAGGACTTCTTCTGGTTGTAGTAGTGGTCAAGACGTTGGTTGGGTTGCAGTCATCTGAAAACTTTACTGGTACTGTAGAATCTGCTTACAAGATGGTGCACCCACATAGCTGTTGATAGGGAACCTCATTAACTTATCATGTGAACCTCTCCACATGGCTGCCTGGATGTCCTCACAACATGGCACTGGCTTCCTTTAGAGTAAGTATTTCAATAAAAAGAAGACAGAAAACACAGGGTTTTTAATGAATTGGCTTTGTAAATCATATTTTGTCATTTCTATACAATTCCATTGATTATTACAAGTCTGCTCTATTCAATATGAGAGGTGACTACCCATGGGAGGAAATACCTGGAATGAAAAGCATTGGGAACCATCTTGAAGGCTACCTACCATATAGGATCTATGGCTACAATCCCCTTGAGTCTTGGCATTTTCTACTTCAAGGCAGAGGAAAGGGAAAGAACATGAAGGAGCCCCAAGTGGGAAGTTTTGTTTATGATCCGGAGTAAGAAGTAGTGGCATATTACTTCTGCTCAAATTCTGCAGTTAGATCTTGATCACTTGGTGCATCTAACTATAAAGATAGCTGGGAAACATCATCCCTTGCTGGGAAGCCTCTTCCCAGCAACAACTCTACACAATGGAAGGGAAAACATGAACCAGGAGGGGACTAAAAAGATAATATATGCAGAACGTTCAACATAATAGCACAAAGAGAGAATGCTCAATGAACGATAATCGTTATATAGAGCTCTTCTGATGATCTAGTTTCTATGCAGAACCTGAGATGTATTTGCCTTTAATAAATGTTCGTTGTGTGAATAGATGAGTTAAGGTAATCGATACAAAGGTGGTGCAAATGGGAGGAATTATAGTTGATATTTCTTGAGTTAGTAGGTTTCATTGGTTGTCCTCATTGAGATTCAGACTCTCCTCTGAAGGTGGATATTACTGTTCCCATTTCAGTTGGTCAAATACGGACCAAGAGATTTTAGGCAACTTGTTTTAGGTGTGACACTAAATGATGGGAGAGCTCAGATTTTCCAAGTCCTACCACTGGGCTCTTTGCAAAAGTCACTATTGGTTTGAATGGATGAGAACAAGGAAGTCTCTTGCTCAGAGAAGAATCAGGGCCACTACATCAGTCAAGAGGCAAAAGCCATACCAGTTATTTTAACAGAGATGATTTAACAGAGAATTGTTAACCAGATATAAAGTTGATAACCAGGTGACTCAAAGGGCAAAAGTGACAGCATTAATTTGTCACAGAAGAAGCAACTGAAGGAAGCAGCTATATTCTTAGGTCTGGGGGAACAATGAGAAGAGGATGGAATTGACACTTGGAATCTTAGGAGAGGAGTGCCCTGCAAGGTGAAACTCAGATCTCTAAGGGGGAGCTGGAGCTAGAGTCTCTGAGGGGTACAATCAGGCTGGTTCTGCCAGTGTTAGGCAAACTGCAAACTGGATGCAGCTGCTGCCATGGGAAGGAACTGCCATTGCAGGAGAAAAGAAGCTTGCTAAGAGGATGCTTACAGGAACAGAAAGAGCAAGTTCTGTCTTCTTTCTACAGTCTTGCAGTTGCCCACTAATGTCCCCATCAGCAGAACCTAACAGGAGGCGGCTGGAAATGCAGAAACGTGCTTTTCCCAATACCAACCTCTATGTCACAAAGCAGAATGTGTAGAAGGAGTTGAGAAATAGCTTCATAACTGGTGTATAAGGCCAACCTGATCAGAAACAATCTCATCTTCTTGAGGATGAGGACTTTAGGTAGAATGACAGAACGCTCTTGAACTCATGGGCACTGGGCACGTGACTAGTCCTCAGAGAAAAGGCGCCACCCTGCAGGGCTGCCTGCAAGCTTGTGCAAGTGCCTGAGGAGAGCCAGATTTGGCAGGCTGCTACATGGTGGATGACAACTGAAGGAGAATTACAGCAGCAGCAGTTAAGTAGAAGACGTTCACACTTCCTCGTTTCCTATCTCTCTTCCCAGAACCCAACACCTCGGAGGAGAATGGGAAACCCAGAAGAGGGAGTGGGAAGTAGGGTTACCACATAAAATATGGGACTCTCAGTTTAATTTGAATTTCAGATAACCAACAAATTATTTCTTAGTATAAGTATGTTCTTGTGTGTATGTATGCATATATTGTTAGATTTTGTAAGTCTTGGAGAAAGAGACAAGAGTCCTTTTGACCAGGAATCAAACTGAGCTAGAAGGAGATTTTGAAATTGGATGTGAAATTGAAGTTTTAAACTTATTGAGTTGTATGTATTGGACTTTTTTATTTTCTTTTTTGAGTTGGAGTCTCACTCTGTCGCCCAGACTGGAGTGCAGTGGCACGCTCCCGGCCACCGCCGCCTCGACCTGCTGGGCCTCGGAGATCCTTCCGCCTCAGCCTTCCAAGTAGCTGGAACTACAGGTGCACACTACCACGCCCAGCTAATTTTTTTGATTTATTGTAGAGATGAGGTCTCACCAAGTTACCCAGGTGGGTCTCGAACCTGTAGGCTCAGGCCATTCACTCACCTCAGTTTCCCAAAGTGCAGGATTACAGGCTGAGCCACCGAGTCAAGCTTGTATTGGACTTTTCAATACGCTAATGAGACTGAAAAGCTATGTCACTGAGAGAGGGTCATTTGAGAGTAAGTTGACCCTTTAACAATGCAGGAGTTAGGGACACTGGCACCTTTCACAGTAAAAAAATCCATGTATAACTTTTGACTCCTCCAAAACTTAACTGATAGCCTACTGTTGACAAGGAGTTTTTTTTTATTTTTTTTATTTGAAGTCTCACTCTGTCTCCCAGGCTGGAGGGCAGTGGCACGCTCACGGCCACCGCAGCCTTGACCTGCTGGGCTCAGGCGATCTTTCCGCCTCAGCCTTCCAAGTGGCTGGAACTACAAGTGCACGCCACCACACCCAGTTAGTTTTTTTTATTTATTGTAGAGCGAGGTCTCGCCAAGTTGCCCAGGCTGGTCTCAAACCCCTGAGCTCAGGCAATCCTCTCACCTCTGCCTCCCAAAATGCTAGGATTACAGGCATGAGCCACTGTACCTAACTAGGAGTCTTAACCAAATACCCAGTCAATTAACACATATTTTGTAAACTTTATGTATAACATACTGTATCCTTACAATAAAGTAAGCCAGAGAAAAGAAAATGTGGAAGGGGATTATCATAAAGGTCTTCATCCTCTTTGTCTTCATGTTAAGTAGACAGAGGAGAGGAACAAGAGGAGAGGGATTGGTATTGCTGTCTCAGGGGTGGCAGAGGCAGAAGAAAATCCACGTATACGTGGACCTACAAAGTCCAGACCCATGTTGTTCGAGGGTTAGCTGTATAGTTAAAGGCAGTAAGTGGTTGGAGAAAAATGAAACTGCTTTCATGTTTGTACCTTCGCTGGGTTTAGACTTCCTAATAAGCTGTGTGTGTGTGTGTGTGTGTGTGTGTGTGTGTGTGTGTGTGTAAAACAAGGGGGATGTATGTGAGAGCATTCAAAGGTCTTATGCTTCTTTGATTGCTTGTGATCACAAATAGGACTCCAATTATTGGACTTGAAGGGCCGCAGGAACCACTTAAAGGTATACAAAAGCCAGTTGAATACCACATTATAGTTTTAGTAATTGATATTTAGCTCTAATTCTGTGGATAAATTTGCATTTGTATGTTGTTGGAGTTTTTTTGTTTTTTTTTTAATTTGTCTTGGAAATCAACATTCACTCATTCTGGTACCAAGCATAGACAATAAATGACAATTCAAACAATGAAGAAATATTTTTAGGCATTTATTGAGCATCTGTTATGTGTAGATCTTGTATTCAATGCACAAAAATGAACAAGGTACAATCCTTGACTAAAACACCATCCTGCTTTTGAGGCACTTATATTCTAAATTGGAAACTATAACAGCTACAGAAATTAATGTTATAAGGCATTACGTATGGCTAACAACTTGACAGAGACAGACTCATGTTTTCAGAGGTGATTCTTCACCTGGAGGAGATATCATGGACAAGGTTGGATTTAATTTAGATCTTACTGGCCAGGGCAGTGGCTCATACGTGCAATCCCAGCACTCTGGGAGGCTGAGGTGAGAGTATTGCCTGAGCCCAGGAGTTCGAGATCAGCTTGGGCAACATGGTAAGACCTTGTCTTTACAATGAAAAAAAAAAAAAATTAACCAGGCCTGGTGGCACACACCTGTAGTCCCAGCTACCTGGAAGGCTGAGGTGGAAGGATCACCTGAACGCAGCAGATAGAGGCTGTGGTAGCTGTGGTCGTGCTACTACATTCTAGCCTCAGTGACAGAGACTCCGATTTATTATATGTGTGTGTGTGTGTGTGTGTGTGTGTGTGTGTGTGCGTTTTAAAGGAATATAAAGATTTAGGAACTCCTGAGGTTATAGACTACACATACCTCACCAGACCAGCCATCCTAAGGGACAGAGTTGCATTACTCTTCTCTCTGCTCATTGGAAACAAGATCAGAGGATTTGCTGAACAAAATATTAAGACTTATTATAAAGCTATGTTCATAACAAGGTGTGGTATTAGAACCAGAATAAACAAATAGAGCAATAGGGCAGAAAAGGAAGCCCAGAAACAGACATGATATAGCAACAATTTCTCATAAGGGTGACTCAAAAGAACCTTGAGAAAGGACAATCTTATTCACAAATGGTATTAGGACAATTGGGTGTTAATATGGAGAAGAAATAAAATTGGACAACTATATCATACTTACACAAGAATCTATTCCAGGTGACTTATAGACCTATTTTTTGGAGTACAAAAATAATAAAGCTTTTAGATGATAATATGAGAGAATATCTTCCTGACCTCAGGGCAGAGAAAGATTTATTAAATATGATACAAATCACTAACCATAAAGGAGATCAATACATTTCACTATGTTCAAATTAAGAACATGTCTGTTGATTAAGAGACATTACTAAAAAGGGAAATGGTAAGCCACATGGTGGAAGATCTTTGCAACACAAACCAACAAAACCTTCATATTCAGAATACAAAAAGTGTTCTCAGGCCAGGTGTGGAGGTGTGCACCTGTAGCCCCAGCTACTTGGGAGGCTGAGGCAGGAGGATTTCTTGAACCCAGGAGTCTGAGACTGTAGGTGCTATGACTGCATTTGTGAATAGCCATTGCACTTCAGCTTGGGCAACCTAGGGACACTTCATCTCTTAAACAAAAAAACCCTACTCTTACAAATCAATAAGAGAAAGAAGACTCCACAAGAAAAAAAAATGGCCAAAGTACTCATAAAAGAAGAAAACATAATGGCCAACACAAATGAAAAGATGCTTTGCACACTAGTAATCAGGGAAAAGCAAATTAACAACGCAGTGAATGTGGTAGTCAAGCTTTTGGGATGACCCCCAAGGATCCCCACCCCCCTGGTGCGCACACCTGTCCACAATGTACCGGGGTTGTGTGGTCAATTGGATATGACAGATGTGATGGTATGACACTCCTGAGTTAAGGTCATAAAAGACACTGCAGCTTCCACCTGGGTTGCTCTCTCTCTCACATTCATCAGTTGCTCTGAGAGAAGCCAGCTGTCATGTGACAAGCAGTCCTGTGGAACTTGGAAGTAGATATTCTACCCCAGTTGAGTCTTCAGATGACTGCAGCCTCAGTCAACCTCTTGACTTTAAGCTCATTAGAGACCATGGGCCAGAACCACCCAGCTAAGCCCTTCCTAGATTTCTGACCCAAAGCAACTGTGTGAGATAATGCGTCTGGGATTTTAAACTGCTAAGTTCTGAGGCAACTTGTTCTGCAGCAATAGTCAACAAATACAACGAGATAACACTATACACAAGAAGATAGCACTAAACACAATACTCTGTTGATACATATATGTGAAGCTGCAAGAACTCTCATAATGTGCTAGCAGAAATGGAAATTGGTAAAACCACTTGGGAAACCAGATGGCAGCATCTACCATTTTAAAGCAATGTCTATTACATGATCTGCCAGTTCCACTTCTAGGCATATCCCCTACAGAAGTTCACATTCACAGGAGACATGTACATGGATGCTCACAGCAGCAGTGTTTGTAACGCCTCAAATTAGAAGCCACCCAGACATTCCTCAATAAGGGAATGGATACCTACATTTTGGTATACAGTTGACTCTTGAACAACACAAGTTTGAACAGCATGGGTCTACTTATATTTGCATTTTCTTTTCTTTTCTTTTCTTTTTTTTTTTTTGAGTTGGAGTCTCACTCTGTCGCCCAGGCTGGAGTGAGATGGTATGCTTACAGTCATCCCAGCATCGACCTGCTGGACTCAGGTGATCCTTCCGCCTCAGCCTTCCAAGTAGCTGGAACTACAGGTGCGTGCTACCATGCCCAGTTAATTTTTTATTTATGGTAGAGATGAGGGCTTGCCAAGTTGCCCAGGTTGGTCTTGAACCTGTAGGCTCAGGCAGTCCACTCGCCTCAACCTCCCAAAGTGCTGGGATTACAGGCTGCGCCACTGAGCCTGGCAATGTTTGGACCCGTGAGACAGCAAGTCCAACCCCTCTTCTTCTTCCACGTCCTCAGCCTACTTAACGTGAAGTTGACAAGGATAAAGACCTTTATGATGATTCATTTCCACTTAATGGATATTAAATACGTTTTCACTTGCTTATGATTTTCTTAATAACATTTCCTTTTCTCTAGCTTACTTTAGTGTAAGAATACAGCATATATTACATGTAACATACACAATATGTGTTAATGGACTACTTAAACTATTGGTTAAGACTTCTGGTCAGCAGTAGGCTATTAGTAGTTAAGTTTTGGGGGAGTCAAATTGTATGCAGATTTTTTACTGTGCAGGATGCTGGCACCCCTAAGCCCATGCATTACTCAAAGGTCAATTGTATTTTTTTTTTTGAGTTGGAGTCTCACCCTGTCACCCAGGCTGGAGTGCAGTGGCACACTCACAGTCACCAGTCATTGACCTGCTGGGCTCAGGCGATCCTTCTGCCTTAGCCTTCCAAGCAGCAGGAACAACAGGTGTGCGCTACCACGCCCAGCTATTTTTTAAAAAAATTTATTGTAGAGACGAGGTCTCGCCAAGCTGTCCGGGCTGGTCTCGAACCCGCATGCTCAGGCAATCTACTCGCCTCGGCCTCCCAAAGTGCTGGGCCACCGAGCCCAGCCAGAGTCAATTGTATTTGTACAATGAAATACTATACAGCAGGAGTTGGCAAACTTTCTGTAAAGGGCCAGATAGCAAATGTTTTAAGCTTTAAGGGTCACGTGGTCTCTGTTATAAATCCTCAACTCTGCTATTGTAGTATATGAACAGCCACAGATAGTATAGAAATGAATCAGTGTGAGTGTGTTCCAATTAAACTTTATGGGCTGGTCGTGGTGGCTTACGTCTGTAATCCCAGCACTTGGGAGGCAGAGGTGAGAGGATTGCCTGAGCCCAGGGTTTCGAGACCAGTCTGGGCAACTTGGCAAGCTTTCATCTCTACAATAACTCAAAAGCTTAGCTGGGCATGGTGGCATGTGCCTGTAGTTCCAGCCACTTAGAAGGCTTAGGTAGAGAGACCACCTGAGCACAGCAGGTAGAGTCTGCGATGGCCGTGAGCATGCCACTGCACTCCAGCCTGGGCGACAGAGTGAGACTCTAACTCAAAAAGAAAAGAAAACAAAACAAAAAAAAAAAATTTTATTTATGAAACAGGTAGGGAACTAGATTTGGCCCAGGGGTCATAGTTTTCTGATCCCTACTCTACGGTGTTAAGAAAGAAAGGGCCCCAGCTATGATGTCGATAAACCTTTTTTTAAAATCTGCATATATATATATTTAAATTTCAATCGCTTTAGGGGACACAAATAGTTTTTGGTTTGGATTTTAAATACGAGTTTCTCCTCCCCCATTTGTGCACATTGTATCCGATAAGTGATTTTTTTGTCCCTTCCTTCCATCCCTCCCTCCCCCTTCTGAGTCTCCAGTGTCCATTACACCATTCTCGATGTCTTTGCAGATCCTTAGTTTAGCTCTCACTTATAACTGACAGCGTGCAATGTTTGGCTTTCTGTTCTGGAGTTACCATATTTTCATTAACCACTGATTGGTTGATGGGTGTTTAGGGTGATTCCACATCTTTGCAATTGTGAATTGTACTGCGATGAACATTTGAGTGCAAGTATCTTTTTAATATAATGACCTCTGATCCTTTGGGTAGATTTAAAAATACTGAATGAAAGAAGTCAGACGTAAAAGAATCCACACTCTTATTCACATAAAGTTTCATTTATATAAAATTCAACAGCGTGGAAAATGAAACTATATTGCTGAGGGGGCATCTTGAGGTGGTGAAACTATAAGGAAAAACAAGGAATTGAATCTTGAAAAAGCCATGATGGCCAGGCACGTTGGCTCAAGTCTGTAGAGAGGATTGCCTGAGTCCAGGGGTTCAAGACCAGCCTGGACAACTTGGCGAGACCTCGTCTCTACAATAAATCAAAAAATTAGCTGGGTGTGGTGGCACAGGCCTGCAGTTCCAGCTACTTGGAAGGTTGAGGTGGAAGGATCGCCTGAGCCCAGCAGGTGGAGGCTGCAGTGGCCGTGAGCGTGCCACTGCACTCCAGCCTGGGCGACAGAGTGAGACTCTAACTAAAAAAAAAAAAAAAGCTATGATGGTAGCTACTTCTGGTATGTAGGGGCATGCAACTGGGAAGGGGCACCCAAGGGACTCGTAGGGTACCTGCAATAGTCTATTTCTTGATCAGATGGGGGTTTCACAGGTGTTCACTTTACACAATCTGCTAAATTGTATATTTGTGTTTGTGTTCCCTTCTGTGTTTGAATTTTATTTTTCAACAAGATTTTGAAGAAAAATGAATATTAAGAATCATGCACCATGGTATTATGTCCCATTAATTAATTGAAAATCCCTTTCCTTGGTTAACAAATAGTATTAACATTTATTTCCACATCATTCTTATTAGTCAACTCATTGATATTCAGTCCCAGCTGCGCATCAGAATCTTCAGTGGAGTGTTTCTTCCTCCACAGCACAGATGCCTGAGCCCATCCTCCTAAGATTTTGATTCAGCAGATCCAGGTTGGAGCCTAGCTCTTGGCAGTTTGCATATTCCCCAAGCCATGGTGATATACAGCCTCCGGTTTAAATCAGAGACCCTCTGGTTTAAACGATGCTATCCTGTTTGCAATTTCTGCATAGCGTATTTCCCTTAGTCACCCACTTCATCCCCAAATTCACCCAAACTGACAACCTAAGCATTTTATTTTTAATTGCATTTGCCTCGAAGTTAGTTTTCCTTTGAGTAGAAGAGTCCGGTCCTATTGAAGGTATTATCTCATCTGGCATTTATTCCAGTCTTCCATTCACTTGCTCCTAAACTACAACACCTCAAAATGCGCTTGTCGCCTTGAATGAAAGCAAGTGCAGAGTCTCAGCTTCCTGGTGCCCAGCTCATCACCCCTCCTTTCTCCCCAGCACCGCAGTAGGCTTGCCACCCACCCTAGCGTAGATAAGTGCCCGTTTATCCCTGCCTTTGTTTCTGGGCTCTAAGTCAGTTTCCTATCACGAGGAAACATTCCTTCCACCCTCTGGTGACTCATCTTTATCAGCCTTTCCTGGAGAACCTTATCAATAGCCTTTTGAACAACTACATAAATTAAATCTATCCCTCTTATCCTCACTCTCTATTTACTGCTTCTGAAATCTCTAGCAATTGCAAAATATTCATGATTAACTTCCTCCTGGAGTAAGCGCTGCACTTCTTCCCAATAGGTTTTCTTTTTTCTTTTTTCAAAATAAGTGTTTAATAATTTGTTCATTTGAAGATAATCTCCACTTCTGTTATAGCCAATGTAACCGTAAGTCTCTATTTGCCTTGGAGAGTCTTGTTTTGTGCCTGGTAATCATTAATGGTGCCTCCTTTTACTTAAAAAAAAAAAAAGTCCCAGTTTAAATGATTAATTGTATGGTTACCTTATTAAAGTCTATGCAGGATAGTTGAGCAATACTAGACCACTTAGAGACTTGGATTTTCAGGCAAGCCAGGCCACAAACGACCTTCTGTGGCTTTGTTCAAGACAAATCCTCACTACCTCACGTTGTGGTTTTCAGATCAGCAGCATCAGCCTCACCTGGGAGCTTATTAGAAATGCAAAATCTCAGAACTGCTGAGCCAGAATCTGCATTTTAACAAGACTCCCAGGAGGTTAGGCACAGTGGCTCACTCCTGTAATCCCAGCATTTTGGAAGGCCCAGGAGGGCGGATTGCTTGAGCCCAGGAGTGCTTGAGATCAGTCTGGGCAACATAGTGAGATCTTGTCTCTACAAAAAATTTTTAAAAGTTATAGGTGGCATATGCCCATATACCCAGCTGAGGCAGAAAAAAAGACTTCCGGGTGATTGCATGCACATTACAGTTTGCAAACCACTGTCTTAACCTCACAGGGCTTCAGTTTATTAGTAAAATAAAAATATCCAGCCTCTTCATGGCATTGAAAATAAGTAGTTCAATGCATTTTAATAACAAATTCACAGGAACAACAGAGAAGTACTTTAAAAACATGTACTTACATGTAGGATAATGTGTTTTTAAAAAATAGTGAATTAGCCGGACTCTGTGGCTCAGCCTGTAATCCTGCAATTTGGGAGGCTGAGGTGAGTGGATTGCTTGAGCCTGCGGGTTTGAGACCTGCCTGGGCAACTTGGCGAGACCTCATCTCTACAATAAATTAAAAAATTAGCCGGGCGTGGTGGTGTGTGCCTGTAGTTCTAGCTACTTGGAAGGCTGAGGCGGAAGGATTGCCAGAGCCCAGCAGGTCGAGGCTGCAGTGGCCGGGAGCGTGCCACTGCACTCCAGTCTGGGCAACAGAGTGAGACTCCAACTCAAAAAAAAAAAAGTGAATTAATGGAATCTACTATAAAATTAATGTGCTCCGAAGATTATTCAGTTGTCATTGATTTTTTCAAAAAGGTAACTGTTTAAAAAAATTCAAATGCTGACATGGTCTAGAAAAAACTTAACTGGTCTATTTATGATTATTATAGAGTTTTTCACTAAATATTTTGACTTTTGTTAGGTCACACTCCCAGTAGGGCCTCCAGAATTTTAGGTTAGACCCGCTTGGGGGTGTGGGTGTATCTGGTGTGCAATTCGGTGCTGCGAGAAAGATGCAAAGAATTGCACAGAAGTTATATTAGAAAATTTATTTAGAAAGTAAATTAAAGAGAGAGAGAGAGGGAGAGTGGAGATTCACCTCCCCAAGGTAGGGGAGGGGGCCAAAGCCAGGAAACATGATGGCGGCCATAACTCTAAGAGCGCATGGCCACATCAGAGTCTAGTAAGGCAATGGTGGCTGGTTGCTCAAGGTTGAATCCTTTTAATCCTTCCTTTTGATGGGGAAAGGTCATTAAGGTGATTGGGTGGTGGTCTGCTCCACATCATCAAGAAGGGGCAGGTAAGTGCAGGTACTGACGTCAGGTGATGGACAGAAGGCAGATGGGTGGGTTAGTAACATGACTGCTGCCATGGTGGTGGGGTCTGTCTGTATCATGAAGGTCACAATGGGCTGATTAGGTTAACTCCTCATGAGTGGAGGCAAATACTTGAAATAGAAAAGCTAATTAGTAACAAGCTGGGGAGGGGGTTGTAAAGCCACAATCAATAGCTACCTCTGAGAAACTGGTTCTGTCCTTGGTTAGTGATTAGAGGGTAAGTTAAGTGAACTGTTAGAAAAACATTAGATCTAGGAAATGTTAAAATGGCTGCTCACTGGGTATATTAAATCCATGTTATGTCCTTTCAACTTGCATGGATGTTTTATGTTCCTGTTTTATTTTACTTATTTTTGAGTCAGGGTCTTACTCTGTCACCGAGGCTGGAGGGCAGTGGGCGTGATCAGGGCTCACCACAACCTTGATCTCCTAGGCTCAGGAGATGCTTCCACCTCAGCCTCCCGAATAGCTGAAACTACAGGTGCACAGGTATAGAGGTGAGGTCTCGTTATGTTGCCCAGGCTGGTCTCAAACTCCTGGGCTCAAGTGATCCTTCCACCTTGGCCTCCCAAAGTGCTGGGATTACTGGCATGAGCCACTGTGCCCAGCCTTTACGTTCCTGTTTTGCATGAAAAATTTCTTACACAAATGAAAATGAAAAGGAAAAAACCTTGTCAATATCTGTTCTGTCTCCTATTTTTTCCATTCCCTGTCATGTACTAAGATCACTTTTGCCCTCTTGGAAAAAGATAGTGTTAAATTCAGATTTCCAACAATGGCAAAGAAAAAAAGGATTTGTATTAGCTTGACAAGGAAATGCCTCTCGTACTAGAACGTAAGCAGGGTCTTCAATATGCTTCCGGCTCTCTGAATGTTTTGAGCATAGTAGTTACTCATTTGACCTGGGTAGCACCAGATTGGAATCTTCAAACAGGAAGCCTGGTAGGCCTCCTTTACCTCCTGCAAAGCACCAACGTGAGCTTCCTAGAAGGCCAGATCTGGTGTGAAGTCCAGGGCAATTGCACCAGACCCAAGAAGGAATGTTTATGAGTTCTGTGGATCTTTAATGACACCTGGTTTCATGGAATGCCATCATACCAGGATTATAGCTGGTATGATTGTTGTTAAAGGAAAGTGTGCTTCTACAAGCAACTTTTGTAGGGAGTTATTTCCTGGAGGTTTTTCTACAAAAAAGCCTATTGGCCAGCAATCTCTTGTCACCCAAGGTGGAGGCAAGGCCTCAAGACCTTATAGTTCAGCTCTTATGTCTGGAACTGGGTGACCATGGGATAATCTAACTTTATAAAAAACTGGTGGTGGCTGAATCCAATTTCTAGAACCCCATAGGATATGATGTTTTCTTACAAGAATATAATATAGATATGAAGTTTTAACTCTGTGGCCCAAAGGCTGGTCAATGTACCTGTCCTAGAAACTGTCACTGTTTCACTTTGTGTCTCACCTCTCATGTACAGATAGATGGCATTTCCTAACGGGATTGCCACATGCCACTCAGTATATAGAATTTTGGCATAGACTCTATAATCATTCATTACGCATCATGCTCGAGGAATGCCAACACTTGGGGGAGCTCATAGTCAAGTGGGAGAGACATACAATTTCCAAGATTATGAAACAGCTTAAAAGGAGAGACAAAAAGAGGGGGTTGTGCCCAATTTTGAGGGATGTATCACCCTTGCTTACCTGGGAAAGTCACAGAACAATTTTAGGCAGAGGTAAGGCTTGACCTGAGTGGGGATGAGGAAGGGACTTGTTCCTGCATGACAGTGGTTCTTGGGGAGGGGATAACACCTCCCAGCTCTTCCCTCCTCCTCCCCATAAACATTAGGCAATATCTAGAGACATGTTTGGTTGGCACAACTTGGGGTGCAGGAGGAAGTGCTACTGGCATCTAATAGGTAGAGGCCAGGGATGCTACTAAACATCCACAATACACAGGATCGGCCTCCACAGTAATGACCTGAGTCTGTATGTCAGTAGAACCAAGGTTGAGAAACTCTGTACTAGGAGGAAGAAAATACATCTTTAAAGAATGGAAGTATAACAGTGCATACATAGGTCAGAAAACTGATGCAGAGGTGCACAGTAGCGAGAGGAGTTGAAGAAAGAAGGAATCAAGTTTAAGAAGAGCTTTGTAAGCCAAATTCAGTGGTGCATGTTTGTAATCTCAGCTACTCAGGAGGCTGAGGCTGGAGGAGCATTTGAGGCCAGGAATTTGAGACCAGCCTGGGTAACATGATGAGACTTCGTCTCTACACTAAATCACAAAAACTAGCTGGGTGTGGTGGCGTGAGTCTGTAGTTCCAACCACTTGAAAGGTTGAAGCGGAAGGATCACCTGAGCTCAGCAGGTCGAGTCTGCGGTGGCCGTGAGCATGCCACTGCACTCCAGCCTGGGCGACAGAGTGAGACTCCAACTCCAAAAAATAAATAAATAAAGGACTATGTGCTGTTAACTAGACAATGCTAAAGGAGTGTTTAAATAATTTTATTTTGGGATTACATGCCATTTATTTTCTTATTTACTAAAATTTTTTTTCATAAATATATTTATTCAAGAAAAGCTAATCATGAAAATGAAACCATAAAAGAGCTATGAGAAAATGTCTGTGATTACTTTATCAGACCCTGGGGAGAAAGAAGCCTTTTCAGCATAACAGCAAGAAAAAACCCTGTGAAGGAGAATACCCTTGAGTTTTACTACATAGAAATTCCAAAAGGTATTTCAAAAATTACAAGAAAACAAGGAGAACACTATTAAACATAAAATAATAGAAAAAACATTATAGAGGAAATGATTGATTTTACTACATTATCCTTCAAGTCTCTGTGAATCAAACGTGCTAAGCAAAATGAAAAGACAAAAGGTAATGTGAAAAAAAACACTTTAATGTCAAAAGTAGTCTTGCAATTCAATAAGAGAAACTCCAATAATATCCAAATATAAAAAGTCAGCAAAGGGCATAGATTCTTGGTGAGCTTACAAATAAGTAATAGTCATAATTAAATAGTTTAACCTTGCTAGTAATTCAATAAATGCATATTAAAATTACAAGAAATAATTTAAATACGTAAAGATTAAAGAAAAATTAAATACGTAAAGATTAAAGAAAAATTAGCCACAAAATGTTCAATTTTGAAGAAGTTGAAGTAAGATCTTGGTGGAGGTATAACCTTGGAAAACCTTTTGATAAGCAATATGGCAATATGTACCAAGAGCCTGGAAAAAGTCTATACTTTTGGTCCAGTAATTTTACTTCTAGGAATCTATCCTAAGAAAATAAAGGTGATAAAAAGAGAAATTATGCTAGACAGATCAGTAGGGTGACTATAGTCTACAATAATCTATTGTATATTTCACAATAGCTAGAAGACAAGATTTTGAATGGTCAAGCAAAAAGAAATGACAACTATTTAAGTTGATAGATATCCCAAGTACACTGATTTAATCTTTTTTTTTTTTTTTGAGTCAGAGTCTCACTCTGTCACCCAGGCTGGAGTGCAGTGGCATGATCATGGCTCACTGCAGCCTCTACCTCCTGAGCGACCGAGACTGCAGGTGTGTGCCACCATGCCCAGCTTTAGAAAAAAATTTGTTTTTTTTTGTAGAGACGGGATCTTGCTATATTGCCCAGGCTGGTCTTGAACTCCTGGACTCAAGCAATCCTCCTGCCTTGACCTCCCAAAATACTGAGATTACAGGCATGAGCCACCATGCCTGGTCTGATTTGGTCCTTACAAATTCTTTAAGTGTATTAAATTATCACAGGTACTCTGAGACTATGTACATCTATTATGCATCAATTCAATTTTTTAATTAAGGAGTTTATGTATAGATGTATAGTTATTCATCAGTGATGCTCTCATAAGTGCAAAAAATAAGAAATAATTTATATGCCCAACAAGAAGTGAAAAAATACATTATGTTACTACACCCACACAATTAATAAAATAAATTTTTAGATGAATTCTCAATGACAAAGGAAAAATGCTCATGGCATATTATTAAGAAAATAAGACACAAAAAAATTTCTATTTTTATTTGGGCTCAAACATTATGTAAATAGTGGTGAGTGAGTGAGAGAGAGAGAGAGAGAGAGTGTGTGTGTGTGTGTGTGTGACAGGGTATCTTGACTAGGACTCAAATATTCTATTTTGTGCAATTAGAGAATACGATTTTGAAGGCCTTCCTAACTGCATGAAACATTTGTAGACACCTGATTCATTCCTTCAACCGCCAACCTCATCTGCCTGGGATGTAGAAGAAAAGGTAAGTTTGCAATTTGGGTCCAACATGTTCAGACATGTCTAATGAACTTGGGATGTATTTGATGGAAACCTGCCTGTAGGGAGGGAGACCAGAGACTCCCTGGATAACCATCACCATATTCCAGGAGGAATAGTTCTGGTACTGGGGTTTGGGCTCTGTAGAAGGATCAGGCGATTGAGAGAGAGCAAGGATTCTAAGTATAGGCAAGCTCGAGTGCCCATCCTCCCTGGGAAGGAAAGGGCTGAGTGGTGACATTAGAGGAACTGCCTCACAAATAGCCTGAGCCACCATGTTGAGGAACCTTCCAGAAGGGTCAGGTGGAAAAATAAGTGACTATGTCAATGTGAAATAAAAGTGAAATCCTAAGTGCACCCTCCCTACAACCAACTGAATGGACCCCTCTTGGCCAAGAAGACCCCAGAAAAAAATGTTTAAAATTCAATTTCTGGACTATGACAGACAGGAAGTCAGTCATGCCTCAGTACAACCCCTTCCTCACTAAAAGATATCAGACATTTCTTTTCCCCTAACAGCTAAACAGACACCAGTCCTGCAAAACAAAAAACAGAAGACTTCTCCACTGACTCCAACTTCAGTCAACCACCTGACTCTGGCCAGACTCCCCTCCCTTTTTGCAGTTTTGACATGGCAGGTGGCCAATTGCACAAAGCATTCCTTCTTGATAAATTACCACTGACTATGGACTGGTTCTGGCCAGTTTACAGAGGCTGCACACAAAGTGCCTTTGTGTCCTATGCTTCACCTTTTGACATATAGAGCCTGATTTTACTGCATTTTAATGTTAACCCTCCACCCCAAAGTGAACATGGTGCATACATAACATGTATGTTTGCTTACCATGCATGTGTGCAACCCCCTTCATAAATATTCATAGCTTCTCCTATAGCCTGTTAAATATGTATGTTTGGTCAACCCGTTGAGCATAAAACTCCTGTCCCACTCTTCCTCCTCCTTCAAAGTGCCTGCTTTGGAACTCAGCCAGAGGCTTTGCTTCCCAGCCTACAGGTTGCAATCCAAATAATAAAGTCCTTTTTTCCAAACTTATAGGTCTCATGATTTCAAGTCAATACTATCAAAAGTCTGAACCTCTTAGTGAAGGCAATCTGCCTCATAAAAGTCTGGTGGCTGCAGGAGCCTGCGTTTCCCTACCAGCCAGAGAGAGACTCCGAGGCAAGCGTAAATGACAAGAACTTACCACAGTCATTGGCAACAAAGAGAGAGTGAAGAAAGGCACAGGTGGTGAAGAGTGGATGGGCCGTCTGTAATCCCAGCACTTTGGGAGGCTGGGGTGAGTAGATTGTCTGAGCCCACGGGTTCAAGACAAGCCAAGGCAACTTGGCAATACCTCGTCTCTACAATAAATCAAAAATTAGCCGGGTGTGGTAGCGTGCACCTGTACTTCTGGCTACTTATAAGGCTGAGGCAGAAGGATCGCCGGAGCCCAGCAAGTCGACGCTGGAGTGGTCGTGAGTGTGCCACTGCACTCCAGCCTGGGAGATAGAGACTCCAACTCAAAAAAAAAAAAAAAAAAAAAAGTGGATGGGCCACTGCATTGGTAACTGAGCCGTCTGTCAACACCAGGTGCACTAAGGGTGGCAGTAGTCAGGCAGCAGCAGCAAAGGGTACAAGAAATGGTGAAGACCAGAGCTGGTGCAGAGTAACTCCCAGGCTGAACATAGACGCCCTTCTTACATATGAGATGCCTGTCTCATGTTGAGAACTCCTGGGGACACACAAAAGGAAAGTGTCTTGCCATTTGATTGATGGGACTAGTCATCCATTGGACAAAGAACAAGCTATGAAGGCAAATCCCTAGCTGGCCACTTATATTTTAGAGACTTCACCTCGTGTTATTTGAATTTTAGTGCAATGATTAACCAACCACTACCCACAGAAAAGAGCCTGGAGTTCCCTCTACATTATGGTTGGTGAATCACTAGCTGAATGGTTCCACAATGACACAGTGGCTTTGCTGGGTATTGGGAGATTGTAAAAAAGAAAACATTTGAAATTACACAGATTTTTTTTTTTTTTTTTTGAGTAGGAATCTCACTTTGTCGCCCATGCTGGAGTGCAGTGGCACACTCATGGCCACCACAGCCCTGACCTGCTGGGCTCAGACAATCCTTCCACTGCAGCCTTCCAGGTAGCTGGAACCACAGGCATGCACCATTACACCTGGCTAATTTTTTTGATTTATTGTAGAGACGAGGTCTCACCAACTTGCCCAGACTGGTCTCGAACCACTGGGCTCAGGCAATCCTCTTGTCTCTGCCTCCCAACTACAGAGATTTTTATCTTCACTAATCTCCAAGAGGCAATGGGTATGGGAAGAATATACTGTTTGAGGCAGGGAAATTAAGGCTGAAAACTTTCAGGAAGACATAGGGGAGGGTGGGTGTATTTATAAGATTTTTTTCCCATTGGAACAGACAGAAACCAAGCAAATTGGGTTAAAAACAAGATATTGGCTCAAGTAACAGAGGAGCTTGGGGTATCTGGCTCAGGTTTCTCAGATGGGACATCAACAGGTTTCAAGCCCACATTTTCCACCTCTTGGGTCTCCTTTCTTGCTTGTTAATTCATTCTCAGCTTTGAGGCCAGACATTAGAGAGTTTAAAGCAGTCTTGGGTTGGGGTGGGGTGAGGGTGGAGGTGGGAGTCCCTGATTACCTATTGGCTATTTCATCCATTTTTAGCTTCTTTTTTTTTTTGAGTTGGTGTCTCATTCCTTTGCCTAGGCTGGAGTGCAGTGGCACGCTTACAGCCACCCCAGCGTCAAACCGCTGGGCTCCGATGATCCTTCCATCTCAGCCTTCCAAGTAGCTGGAACTACAGGCACGCATTACTACGCCCAGCTAATTTTTGATTTATTGTAGAGACAGGTCTCGTCAAATTGCCCGGGTGGGTCTCGAACCTCCGGGCTCAGGCAATCCACTTGCCTCGGCCTCCCAAAGTGCTGGGTTTACAGGCTGAGCCTGGCCTAGGAATTTTAAATAAGCCAAAGGAAAGGAGAGAATACATGAGTCTTTCATTTCATGCTAAAGAAGTCTGCTTGAGTGAAAGCTGAACTTCCATCCCAGTTTCAGGGAACTCAGCTGATCCTAAAGATAGTTCTGTGGGGCAGGTGGCAGCCTCTTTCTGAAAAATCTCTGCTTGTCGAAAACTTTGAAGGTATACAACCAAAAATACCCTTTGAAGAAAACAAACACACACACAAAAATGTAATCACCAATGCAAGCCTAGCATAAAGAAAAATGCCTTGAAGAGATAGGATATTGAGTCAAATATAAATTCTTCCACATATTTGCTGTGTGATGTTGAACAAATCTTCGAACCTCATTCTACTGCTTTGCAAAAGGAGAGAATTGTTCTCATCTGAGTGTTTTCTAAGGCTCTCTATGAGTATTTAGTCTCCATAACAGTTCTGTGAGGTGGGTTCTTATCTCCTCCACTTTACAAAAGAGGAAATGGAAGTTTAGAGAGAAGTGACTTGCCTGGAATTTAAACGCAGCCTTGCCTTGCTCCACGGAGGGCGAGTGTACATTTCTTTTGAAAACTGAGATTCCAGAACGTTCTACAAGACTGATTCAGCAGCAAAGGACAGAACTGCCTCTCTCTAGCTTGGAATCTCTCAGCTCAGTTGTGCTTTACAGGGTTGATTTTGTCATTTTAAGCAACTCCCAATCAGGTGCCCCAAGAAGTCATCCAGGAACAAAATTTGGAGCGACAGAGGATGTGAGGTGAGGGAGGAGGGGTTGAAGGTACTTTTGGGGCAGGGTGTAATTTGCACAGGAGACTTTTCACTAGGGAAGCCAGGCAAAAACCATGTTTACAAAGCTTTACTCTTAGCTACTTCTAACAGCTGGTTTCCTCTATCTTCTTCTATTGTTCTAAACTTTGGTCTTTGTTTTCTTATTTTCTCCTTCACATTTCCCCCCACGACATAAATTATACTCCCTTCTTCCTTGATATATCCTCAATGTTTCACCCATAGGATTTTTTTAAACTCTGAATGTATGATTGCTGTAACTTCTCATTGATTTTCATTCTTTTATTTCAAATCACTTCTATTTTTGTCTTTTTATCTCAGTCTTGTTCTATTGGAATTTTAACAAAAGAAACATTTTATCTTAAGTATCTAGTCTTTTAATTCTCTCCCCCATCACAGTTTAACATTTTATTATTCACATTAAACTTCTCATGGATTTATTTAAATAAGGATGTGTATAAAACAAAAAGTAATGCCAGGCGCAGTGGCTCATGTCTGTAATCCCAGCATTTTGGAAAGTATAGGTGAGAGGATTGCCTGAGTCCACGGGTTCGAGACCAACCTGGGCAACATGGTGAGACCTTGTCTCTACAATACAAATTTTAAAATTAAAAAAAAAAGTAAGAATGCTTTCTCCCTAATCCCATTTCCTAGAGGTAACTATTGTGAACAACTGGATGTCCATTCAAGCTTTTTTATCCCTTATAAATAGATAAATCACTTAAACATATATATTTTTGAGTCGGAATCTCACTCTGTCATCCAGACTGGAGTGCAGTGGCACGCTCACAGCCATCACAGCTTCGACCTTTTGGGCTCAGGTGATTCTTCCACCTCAGCCCTCCAAGTAGCTGGAACCACAGGCATGTGCCACCACACCCGGCTAATTTTTTGATTTATTGTAGAGACAGGGTCTCGCCATGTTGCTCATGCTGGTCTTGAACCCCTGAATTCAGACAATCCTCTCGCTTCCATCTCCCAAAGTGCTGGGATTACAGGCTTGAACCACCGTGCCTGGATAAACATTTTTTTAAAAAAACAAAAATGATCACACCATCCTGTTCTGCAGTATGCTTTTTTTTTTTTTAACATATTATGATGGCTTCCATTTTAAGACTTATTTGTTTTCTTTATTTTTCTCTGCTTAACTTAGAGGAAATAAAGCTCATCACTCTTTATTTACTCAGTATTTTACACTTTTATTATTCATGTAAACAGGTAATATTCTGCGATGTCAAGTGATGTGTTTATTTTGTAGGTTCCCCTGATTTTTCCCTTACCCAGTGACCCACTTCCATTCGGTCAACCAGAAATGAAGCATCTGTTGCCTTAAGGGACAGCAGCACAGCAACGGGGATTTTGAGCTTCTAAAGCTGAGATTATGGTCTAAACTATAGATTAAGGCTGTTTACTTAGCCAACTCTTCTTGCTGTAGAAGAGATGAAAATTCCTTTGGGCTGAAGCAGAGGTGAATGGTCGAAGAGAGAGCCCAGGAATGAGACAAAGGGTGGGCCTTTGACATGGGAAAGGGACATTGATAGGACTGTGTTATAGGCTGAATGTATGTGTTGCTCCAACCCCCCAAAAAATTCGTAGTTGAAGCGCTAACCTGCAGTATAGTCATATTTGGAGTAAGGAAGTGGTGAAGGTTAACTGCAGTCGTAAGTGCAGGACAGTTCTCTGGGTGGCCTTGGATCAACCCAGTACCTGCCTCCCATCAATACCACCAATCCCTGCTTTTCCACTTGTAGTTCTCAAGAATAACTTTAGAATGTGCTGGGAATGCAACATCCTAAGATAAGGAGGGACTGGCCAGAACAGCCTGGACATATAATGTCCTTCAATGTTTTAGTCCAGTGGTCTTATGTTCCCAAGTTACAAAACCCAGAATGGGTTGCTTTTCAGGTCCCTCAGCTGTGATGCAAGTGGGGCATGTGCATCTGCCCTGCGCCGCCTTCCTGAGCCTTGGTAAACTAGTTCACTGTGAATCCAAGGCTTGTATTGCTCCTTACTGTCTACCTGTGAGTAATAAAGTTGCTATGGGATGGTCCTGGGGGCTATGCCTGTAATTCCAGCACATTGGGAGGCTGAGGTAAGAGGATTGCTTGAGGCTAAGAGTTTGAGACCAGCCTGAGCAACATAGTAAGGCCCTATCTCAAAAAAAAAAAGTGCTTTACCTGACTTGTACGAGTGTTCTGTCTCACTAGACTTACTTATATAAGTAGCAGAAATTGCAGCCCAAAGCAGAGCATGGTGGTGTGCACCTGTAGTCCTAGCTAGGGAGGCTGAGGTGGGAAGATCACTTGAGCACAGGAGGTCGAGGCTGTAGTGAGCTATCATCACACCACTGCAATCCAACCTGGGTGACAGAACAAGAATGCAAGACTCTGATTGGCCAGGCCTGAGTCACAGGCCACATCTGGAGCTGAGGGCAGAATCAATTCAGAACCACATGTTCTTAAAGTGAAGTTTGTTCCTACTACTAAATCTGAACTGTGTTTTACCCTCAGAACACTTCTGACACCAAATGTGTGTGGGCTTTTCCCTGTACCGACCGATTGTCTTATACTCACTGGGTGTCCTACCATTGTCCAGGCTGGGGTATGGTAGCAAACTCATGGCCACCCCAGCATTGACCTACTAGGCTCCGGTGATCCTTCCACCTCAGACTTCCGAGTAGCCAGAACTACAGGTGCACGCTATCATGCCCAGCTAATTTTTTTTCATTTATTGTAGAGACAAGGTCTCGTTAAGTTGCCTGGGTTGGTCTCGAACCTGCGGGCTCAGTAAATCCACTCACCTCGACCTCCCAAAGTGCTGGGATTACAGGCTGAGCCACCAAGCCCAGCCAACTTAATTCAATTCTGAAACTATGTACTAGGAGTTAGCAACTGTTTACAGAAGAACAAACCTTTGTAAAATAGTTTAAAGAGGTTTATTCTGAGTCAATATGAGTGACCACAGCTCTTGGGAAAACACCCAAGAAGCTTGAATTACAGTTTGGTTTTATACATTTTAGGGAAGCAGGAGTTACAGGTGAAGATATAAATCAAATATATAGAAAGTATACATTGATTTGGCCTGAAAAGACAAGACATCTTGAAGTGGGGACTCACAGGTTATAGGTGCATTCAGAGATTCTTCAATTCATAATTAATTTATAATCAATTTATGGGTAAGACTGTCTAAAACTTGGAGTCAATGGAAACTAATGTATAAGCTAAGATAATAATGTTATGTCAGAGTCAGCCACAATATACTGAGTCAAAAAGACCTGTTTAGCAAAACTGATGGCCTGCCGGTATGACTTAACCCTTGCCTTGCATGGCTTTCTGTTTTGTTTATAATCTAGCACCTTACTGAGAAAGAGTCTTCTGTTAGTCTTGGGATCTCTATTTTAACAATAATGCTGGTTGGTTGTGTCTAAATTCCATAAGGGAGGGTCCATAACAAGGCATGTCTGACCTCCCTTCCTGTCATGGCCAGAAGCTCAGTTTTTAAGGTTTCTCTGGAGTCTCTTTGGCCAAGCGAGAGGGTCCATTCAGTCAGTGGGGGGCTTAGGACTTTCTTTCTAGTTTACACATCAGACCCCACAAGTTAAGAGCGCAGTCCCATCAGACTGCCCCCACTATAGATGCCAATCAAAAGTCATGGGTCAGCCAGGCTCAGTGGCTCAGCCTGTAATCCCGCGCTTTGAGAGGTTGAGGTGAGTGGATTGCCTGAGCCCGCGGGTTCGAGACCCGCTTGGGCAACTTGGCGAGACCTCATCTTTACAATAAATAAAAAAATCAGCCGGGCATGGTAGCACGTGCCTGTAATTCTGGCTACTCGGGAGGCTGAGGCGGAAGGATCGCCGGAGACCAGCAGGTTGAGGATGCAGTAGCCGGGAGCGGCCACTGCACTCCAGTCTGGGTGACAGAGTGAGACTCCAACTCAAAAACAAACAAACAAACAAACAAAAAAAAAGTCATGGGTCTCCAGGACTTCTCAGCAAAAAGATATAGATCAGAATTCCCAAGACAGCCTCCTTAAGTTCAATAATTTGCTAGGATGGCTCACAGAAGTCAGGAAAACAGTTCGTTTGACCAGTTTTTATTACCAGTTTATTATAAAAAGACACAACTCAGGAGCAGCCAGATGGAGGAGGTGCATAAGGCAAGGCAAGGGAGAAGGGGGTAGAGCTTTCATGCCCTCTCTGGGCACACCTCCCTCCCAACCCCTCAATGTGTTCACCAACCTGTGAGATCTGTGAACCTGCTGTTGAGGTTTTTGAGTGGAGGTTTTATCAGGTAGGCATGATGATTAAATCACTGGCCATTGGTGATGGACTTAATCTCCAGCCTCTCTTCCCTTAATCTGCAACCTCTCTTCCCTCCCTGCAGGCTGGGGGGTGAGGCTGCAACCCTCTAATCACAAGGATGGTTCCTCTGGCAACCAGCCCCCAGCCTGAAGCTGTCTGGAGGCCCACCTTGAGTCACCGCATTAGCATAAACTCAGGTGTGGTTGAAAGGGCCTTATTATGGTTAATGAAATATGCCCCTAACACTTCTATTACTCAGGAAGTTCCAAGGGTTTTAGAAGCTCTTGTGCCAGGAACTGGGGAGGAAGACCAAATATATATTTCTTATTATATCACAATATCACAGTTCCCCAAATGAAATCAAACAGAAGTGAGGCAAATGGTTGCTGTAGGGCCGGAAACAACACATTCTGTAGATCATAAACTACTGGGGCGAGTCTAAGGAGCTACTCAGATAAACCCACATCATACGTAAGAGCATAGGTTCTGAGGGAACTTGTCCAGGTTCAAAATCCCACTTGCTGTGTGACCCCGGGAAAGTTATGTAACTATAGCTATAAAAAGAAGAGAATGTCAGTAGCTACTTCATAGGGCTGTTATGAGACTGAATGAGATGATACATATCAATTACTTAGCATGGCACCGGGTTCACTGCAGGTGTTGACAAAACATGCCTTCCTCAACCAAGGGGTTTGGGGAGAGGCAACTTAGTCCCTGACTACATCCCTGACCAGCTTAATACTTACCAAAGCCTACCCTTCAGAATGGAGTGCAAACATCATGTTTAAAACCTTCTGGCCAGGTGCAGGAGCACATGACTATAATCCCAGCACTTTGGGAGACTGAGGCGGGAGGGTTGAGCTCAGGATTTCAAGACTAGCCTAGGCAACATAGGGACACCTTGTCTCTACCAAAAAAAATGTTTTTTAAAAATTAGTCAGGCATAGTGGTGTGTGCCTGTAGTCCCAGCTACTTGGGAGGCTGAAGTGGAAGGATCGCCTGAGCCCAGGAGGTTGAGGCTGTGGTGAGCTGTGATGGTGCCACTGCACTCCAGCCCAGATGCAGAGTGAGACTTCAATTCAACAAAATACAAAAAAACTTTCTGGCATTGGAACAGACAAGATGGTGAGTGGAAAACTCTTTTGTTTGAGTTCGTGGCTCTAGGGCTCAGTCAGAGATATTTGTCCTTTCTTTTTCTTTTTTTTTCTCCTAAAGCTGACAATCTTGGGGAAGAGTGTTGGCAGAAAGGAGGTCTTCAAGTAATGGGCCTTTTCATTTCCATGAGATACATTTAACTTTCAGTCAAGCCACCCCCTGTGAAGGGATATGACTCAGCCACAGCAACTAGGAAGCATAGGTTGGCCTGTTGACCCTTGGTCAGGGTGGAGGAGCCCATCTGACGAAGAATGAGATGGGTCCCAGGCAGCACCCATATTCCCCTCATGTTATTTCACTTAGTGGCTGCCACCATAGTTCCCATGACTATGGTTTCTGAGTAGCAAGGGCTGGGATGAGGCCCAGGGAGTCACAAGGACCTTCTGCAGGGATGTTCCCGTTTGGGTTGGGAGGGTGGGTGAGACTAAAAATACCACCTACATGACATATTTACTCCGCTCTTGTTACTACCCTGGAAAGATTGCCAAGAGTCACTACCACCAAGCCTGTGATTAAACCATAATAACCACTTTCATGTTTATAAATTTTGTCCTTGATATCAGAGAGGAGTATTTTTAGGCTAGATCTTGGAGCTAACAAATCCCATTGCAGGAGTGTGGATTTAAGCACGTATCTTTCCTTAAGGCTTATTTCCCAGGACTTAGCAACAAGGCTAGAAGGGACTGTCCACCGGAGTCAAACTGGGAGACTCCAGACATCATGCTTCACTCCTTGTGGGAAGCTAATCACACCAGGGGGCACATCCTTTATCCCAGGGCACCTCAACAGATGTGGAAACTTTGTGGATATCTGTGCTCAGCCTCATGGGACTACTTATCCAACCATCCATCCATCTATCCATCTATCCATCCATCTGCTCATTCATGAATTCATTCAACATGCTTATTGAATGCCTACTCTATGCCAGGCACTGGGGATAAGGCAGTGATTAAGTAAACATGATTTCTGCTTTCATGGGGTTTATATTCTAGTGCTGGTGCTGGCTGCCAACTGGGGATCAGACGATAGACAAACTGAAAACATAATGCCATTTGGCACTGTGTACTATGATTGAAATAAACAGAGAGCAGTGCTATATAGGACCTGCAGAGGTAGGGCTACTTGAAGTGGTGAGACCAAGGAGGTAATATGTGAACGGAGAAGGAGTCAGCCATCTGATGAGGTGGAGGCTGAAGAAGTTCTCTGCTTCTGCTTGGCTGACCCAAATTCCCCCTTTCCTATTTCAGCCTCCCTCTTACCCTTCTCCTGTGCCCAGTTCCTAAGTAAACAACTTCAGCTCTTCCATGAACCTGTTTTAACTGAAACTAGACTTTCCTTGAAGGATATTGCTTCCCCTTGCAGCTTTGCAAATAGGGGCTCATCCCTTACACCCCATCTTATTCTGGGTCAGATGGCAGGGGTGTTGGAGCCCTTATTCCTTTGAAACTCTAGCCATGTGATTATACCACAACCTCTCATCACTGTCATTCACTGACCTCCTAGACACTCCACTTCAACCCATTAAAGACTTGGAGACCTGGTTTACAGTCTTTATTTTCCAGTCAAATATTGGCAGTCACCTGCCAATATTATTCATCTAATATTTTAGTCTAATAGTTATTTGACCTTCTTGATTCTTTTTTTTTTTTCACGTTGTTTCACTGCATCACCCAGGTTGGAGTGCAGTGGCACAGTCATGGCTCACCGCAGCTTTGACCTTCTGAGCTCGGGTGATCCTTCCACCTCAGCCTTCTGAGTGGGACTACAGGTGCACACCACTATGCCTGGCTAATTTTTTGTAGAGATGAGGTCTCACTAGGTTGTTCAGGCTGGTCTCGAACTCCTGGCCTCAAGTGATCCTCCCACCTCAGGCTCCCAAAGTGCTGGGGGGTTACAGGTGTGAGCCACCACTCCTGACCCTTCTTGATTCTTTTGACTTTCACCTCCACTCCACTTCAGCCCTTTTCCACAGTTACACCTTGGGCTCTGTCTTAAAAATCTTAAAAGTTTCTACCTCACTCTAAACACAGTAAGATTAGACTTCTTCGAGACTATTTCTCAGCATAGTATCACAAGTAAAAGATATACTACTCCATCCCTCAAGAACCATGAAAAGCACTTTGAGTCCTTACTGAACAGGTCTTGAGGCAAGAGCAAAGTTGGCTGGAGGTCTACAGTAATCCCCCTTACCCTTGGTTTCGGTTACCTGTGGTCAACTGTGGTTGAAAAATAGGCCAGTACAGTACAATAACATATTTTGAAGCAGAGCATGTTGGCTTGCCTGTAGTCCCAGATACTTGGGAGGCTGAGGTGGGAGGATTGCTTGAGCCCAGGAGTCTGAGTCTGCAGTGAGCTTTGATCACATTACTGTACTCCAGCCTGGGTGACAGAGTGAGAGCCCATCTCTTAAAAAAAAGGAAGATATTTTGAGAGAGAGAGAGACAGACAGAGAGAGACCATATTCATGTAAGTTTTATTGTATTATATTGTAGTCGGGTGTGGTACATGCCTGTAGTCCTAGCTACTCAAGAGGCTAAGGCTGAGCCGTGCTTGGTGGCTCAGCCTGTAATCCCGCGCCTTGGGAGGCCGAGGTGAGTGGATTGCCTGAGCCCGCGGGTTCGAGACCCACCTGGGCAGCTTGGCTAGACCTCATCTCTACAATAAATAAGAAATCAGCCGGGCATGGTAGCGCGCGCCTGTAGTTCCAGCTACTTGGAAGGCTGAGGCAGAAGGATCACCGGAGCCCAGCAGGTTGAGGCTGCAGTGGCCGGGAGCGGCCACTGCACTCCAGTGTGGGTGACAGAGTGAGACTCCAACTCAAAAAAAAGAAAAAAAAAAAGAGCCTAAGGCAGGAGGATTGCTTGAGTCCAGGAGTTTTGGGTTGTCTTGTACTATGCTAATCAGGTGTCGACACTGATATGGCATCAATATGGTAACCTCTCAGGAGTGGAGGACCATAAGGTTGCCTAAGGAGGGTGAACTGGCCCAGTTTGAAAGCGGAGCAGGTCAAAACTCCTGTGCTGATCAGTAGTGGGACTGCACGTGTGAATAGCCACTGTACTCCAGTCAGGGCAATATAGTGAGATCCCAAACTCTAAAAAAGATTTTTAAAAGTATAATATTTTTATAATTCTATTTTATGATGTTATTGTTAATATCTTACTGTGCCTAACTTATTAACCAAACTTTATTATAGGGTTGTGTGTATAGGAAAAAACATAGTACACATAGGGTTTCAGGCATCCACTGAGGGTCTTGGGACGTATACCCCACTGATAAGGGAAAACAACAGTACACACCATATACAGGAAGACTTCCTACAAATGACTGTCTTAGTCCATTTGTTTTGCTGGAGGCTAGGTAATTGATAAATACAAGAAGTTTATTTGGCTCACAGTCCTGCAGGTTGTACAAGAAGCAGGACCCTAGCATCTGCTTCTGGTGAGGACTTCAGGCTGCTTTCACTCATGGTGGAAGTGGAAGCGGAGCTGATGTGTGCAGAGCTCATATGACGAGAGCGGAAGACAGAGAGGAGGGAAATGCCAGGCTCTTTTAAACAATCGGCTCTCAGGAAATCAGTAGAGCGAGGACTTCCTCGTTATCACCAGGATGGCGCCAAGCTATTCATGAAAGATCTACCCTCATGACACAAATATCGCTTATTAGGCCCCAGCACAACACTGGGGATCAAACTTCAACATGAGATTTGGAGGGGAATAAATATTCACACCATAGCAATGACCTTTCCTCATCTCTCTCCCCAAAGTCCAACACCTATGGAAGTTCCTTACCTCTTTTCCTTCTTTTTTTTTGAGTTGGAGTCTCACTCTGTTGCCCAGACTGGAGTGCAGTGGCCACTCCTGGCCACTGCAGCCTCGACCTGCTGGGCTCCGGTGATCCTTCCGCCTCAGCCTTCCAAGTAGCTGGAACAACAGGTGCACGCTACCACGTCTGGCTGATTTTTTTGATTTATTGTAGAGATGAGGTCTCACCAAGTTGCCCAGGGGGGTCTCAAACCTGCGGGCTCAGGCAATCCACTCACCTCGGCCTCCCAAGGCGCGGGATTACAGGCTGAGCCACCGAGCCTGGCTTTCTTTTCCTTCTACCCCGCTCAAAACTTCCAGCCCACCTAATTCTCCTGTCTCATTCACCCTTCCCCCCTTTGCCTACTCTTCCTCAACTTCTTCTTCTTCACTTTCTCAAGTAGGATGTATGTATTTTTAAAAACGCCCTTCCATAGGACTTTCCATGAGTTCTGCATCCTTACATCCTTGTCCATCTTCAGCAGATCAAACAAAGAATCCTCCTTCCTTGGAAGATGGTGGTGGTAGTGGGGAGATTGTAAACACTTACCATGTGATTTGTCCTTGTTGTCCCTCTTAGTGTCACCATTTTCTACTCTTCCACACCTTTTGTTCCCAGTATTTCCACAGCACCTGTCCTCCCACATTGTAGTAACCTCCAGTCTCTCCCCGTCCACCTGCCCTGTCTGATACTTCTTTTTCTGCTTAGGCACATCTCAGGGAAGGTCATATGAATGGTCATTTCCTTTGTACTTCTTTTTTCTTTCTTTCTTTCTTTTTTTTTTTTGAGTTGGAGTCTCACTCTGTCGCCCTGACTGGAGTGCAGTGGCCGCTCCCTGTCACCGCAGCCTCAACTTGATGGGCTCCGGCGATCCTTCCGCCTCAGCCTTCCACATAGCTGGAACTACAGGCGCGCGCTACCACGCCCGGCTGATTTTTTGATTTATTCTAGAGATGAGGTCTCGCCAAGTTGCCCAGGTGGGTCTCGAACCCGTGGGCTCAGGCAATCCACTCACCTCAGCCTCCCAAGGTGCGGGATTACAGGGATTACAGGCTGAGCGAGCCAGCTCCTTTGTACTTCTTGATGACTTCCCCTCCTGTCTTCCTCCTCCTTCTTCTTCTAACAATACCTGTCAAGTCAAACTCAATTTACATTCGTCAGTCAGCCATTTCTGCATCTACACCTGGAGAAAACTGTACAACTTGAAAACTGGTGCGTTGCAAATCCGTGGCGACAAATGCTGGGCCCAGAGGCCTGCTTGTTAATCCTTTAACTTTTCTGTGACCAGTCCCTTCCCTTGCCCCCCTCAGCCTGGATCCTGTGCCTGAGGCTGAGTCATGCTTGGACTTTCCAGTTACAAGAACAGAAAATTCATCTTCTGTCTTTTTTATTTGTTTGTTTGGTTTGAATGGGCTTTCTTCTACTTGAAACCACAAGCCTGCTGACAAATAGAATTAACGACCTCAAACTCAGAGAAAGTGCTAGAAGAGGGGGAAAAAGTGCCCCCTCTGAATGAACAGCAATTTGAGAGTAGATGTTGACTCAACATGGGGTCCAGTCTGCAGATTTTGAGGACAAACATGGTAGTCTGTGTAGGGGCAAAGAAACTTTTCACCCTTGGAAGGATGACTGAAAAATCACTCGACAAAAGGCAGATTAGTAAGACAAAAGGCATGCAAATTCATTATGCATGGAGGAAGATCACAGAGTGATTACCCAATATCTCAGCGGGACCCAGATACAGAGGGGTGGAGGGCTGGTGGGGGGGTGTTGGGGAATAGGGAATATAGGTAATTCTGTTGAGGGCCAATAAATGATTACCAGGGAGAATGAATGGAATAGAGATTAACTCGTAAATAATTCTCTGGAAATTGAATGAGCCTGGGAGACCGACATTATCTTGTGAAAAGCTCTGTTCAGGTGTAGTTACATTCTTGGTATTCAGATAATGAGATAACAAGGAAGGGGAAGGAAAAACAATTGTTCTCCTTAGTAGGTTTGTCTGGTCTTTATGTAGATGGGGAACAATTTCTAACAGCATCCTTTGATTCAAAATACTCATTATACCAGGGAGCCACATTTTGGGGCGAAGTTCCCCTGGCGTGCCTTCATCTAGAAGCACAAGCAGATCTCATAAGAATATTCTGGAATACAAATGACGAGAGCGACTCTGTCCTCTTCCTGCCTTTGCTCCAAATCTTCCTTAGAAAAGCAGAACTCCCTGCAGTTTGAAATGGACAATCAGACACTGCTAACAGCTGCAGCCCAAGAACTTCGGTTCTTGGCAAAAGGATCCCGACACAAAAGTATTTCTTTGTGGAAAATTATGCATTCATCGGGCTCATTTGAAACAAAATATGATTTGCATCTTAACTTCCTGTAACAAGCTCCAGTTCTTCTGTGGATTTCATAATTCTGATTTTGTTGAACCAGATTGGCGGGGCACATGCTTTACCAAACAGTTTAAATTCAAGCCCAGGTTTTTCTTATTTTAAATAGCAACAGCTGCTAAGCACGATAATTATTGTATTTCATCAAAATAAACTCACCAAGTTGCGTCTGAATATTCCTTGGAGCTGCTCTCGAGGGGGTTGGGGGTCCTCAGGGCTGACAAAGAAGGTACAAAGTTTGGGTCTGAAAAACACAGGAGCTGAGCCTCCAAGTCCTAGAGGGAATGGACGAATGACCCCAGAAACAGAGAAAGGAAAAAGCGGTCACTAGCTGGGGGCAGATGCAGTGAGCTACCTTTTAGTATCTGATGGGGTTTTGTCTCTGGAATTCCAAATTTCTGAGAGTTGTCAGGGTGTGGGGAGGGAAGGAAGAGAATGCTGGGTACCAGCTATGTACTGGGTGCTGTTGTGGGAGCATCTTGTACCTATGTGGCAGCCAGACTGATCTCTCTTCAAGAGAATTCAGATCATGTCACTCTCTTGCTTCTCACCCTCCTCCAGTGGTTTCTCATTCCAGTGGCCTCAACTTTGGCTGCCCACTGGGATCAGGGGAGAGCTTGAAAAAACTCCAAATGCCCGGGCTGCCCCCCTAGACCAACTATATCAGAATCAGTGGGGCTGTAGCCCACGCATCAGTATTTATTAAAGCTGACTGGGTGATTCCAATGTGTAGTCAATATTAAGAACCACTGTAGGCCGGGCTCAGTAGCTCAGCCCGTAATCCCAGCACTTTGGGAGGCTGACGCGAGTGGATTGCCTGAGCTACAGGTTCGAGACCAGTCCGGGCCACTTGGCGAGACCTTGTCTCTACAATAAATCAAAAATTAACCAGGCATGATAGTGCATGCCTGTAGTTCTGGCTACTTGGAAGGCTGAAGGCGGAAGCATAGCCGGAGCCCAGTGGGTCGACGCTGGGGTGGCCGTGACATGCCACTGCACTCCAGCCTGGGTGACAGAGTGAGACTCCAACTAAAAAAAAAAAAAAAAAGTATCATTATATTACACCCTGAATTAAATCCAAAATTCTGACCACAGCCAGGAGGTCCTGGGTGATTTGGTCCCTACATGTCTCTCAGACCTCACCTCAGAACATTCATCCTCTGTCTTAACTGAGGTTAAGTTTCTGGTCTTTTGATTCTTTGGTCTGTGTGGAGCACTTTTCATGCAAGATGTCTGACTTGGTGAGATACTTACTCTGATGATCTGGCCTCTAACCCACTCTCGAATCTAACCTCGACCTCCTCACCCTCTCTACAACTGAATGTGTCTTTCCTTCCAGAACCTAGGCACCAGCAGTTCCGTTTGCCTTCTTCTGGTAACATGTCCTTTCCCCAGGTCTTCCCATGGCCAGCTTATCACTTAAACCTCTGAGACACCTTCCATGACTGTACAACCTCTAACTTGCCCCCTTGTGACTTACTATCCCATTGCTGTGTTTCATTTCCTACACAGCTTATTGTCTGAAATTTTCTTGTTTGTCAACTTGTTCTTTGTCCCCCTCATAGATAGTAAGTTGTGTGAGAGCTGAGTCTCCCTAGATATGATTCACGGCTACAGCCTCAGGGGGTTGGTATGTGGTAGATGTTCAGTAAACATTTGTTGAATAAAATAGTGAGCACACAGGAGTTCACTAAAATAATATTGGTTGAATAAATGAATGAATAATCTCATTTGATCCTTCAAGCAACAGGTGTTGTTGGACCATTTTGCAGATAATTCATCAGGATCAGAAGTTAAAAACACCTCAAGATTACCAATAATGGCAGAGGTTTGTAAGCCATCTGCCATTAAAAGAAGAGTAGTTTATTGGGGGAGAGCAGGCATTTTTTTTCCAGACTGTGGATTTTGGGGACTCTGCCATCACAAGAGAGGGCAGCTCCTTCCTTAATTGGCAAGAATATGTAATGAGGTTTTAATTGTGGGCTTCTGAAGGGATTATTTTAAGACCACATCTGTGGTTGCCTTTGATTGAATCTGACCTTCTGACCTTCAGGAGGATAATGGGAGGGCAATCTTGTTGATTTGGAAACCAAGGGAGAACCTCATTATGTTGGGGTGACATGCTCTTGGCATACCCAAAGGAACTGGGGCTGCAGAATGGAACAGGTTGTAGAATCTCAGGGACTTCCCTGCTGTGACTCACATTGTCAGATGGTCTCTACCAAGCTCTGCACCCTACGCTGAATCCAGAAACAGCTGAGTCATACAATGATGGTCTCTGTAGCAAGTCAGCCAATGTGCAGGACTAGAAAGAAGTATGGACTTTGGCTTCCTCTGTGCAGTGGGTCTGGGAACCTTTATCAGCATGGAAAACCAAGGGGCTCTTGTTTTTCAGCTTTGTATCTGAATTTAAAAATAATAACAGGATGTGGTGTATTAATTCACTGTGCTGTTTCATAACAATACCACAGACTGGGTGCCTCAAACAACAGAAATTTATTTTCTCACAGTTCCGGAGGCTGGAAATCCAAGATCAAGGTGTCAGCAGGTTTGATTTATTCTGTGGTTTCTCTCCTTGGCTTGCAGATGGCCATCGTCCTGCTGTGTCCTCAGATGGTTTTTCCTCTGAGTCTGGGTATCTCTGGTATCTCTTTGTGTGTCCAAATCTTCTCTTCTTGTAAAGCCACCAGTCAGATTGGATGAGGGCCCACCCTAATGGCTTCATTTGAATTTAATCACCTCTTCAAAGGCATTATCTTCAAACACAGTCACATTCTGAAGTACTGGGTGTTCAGGCCTCAACATATGAAATTTGGGGGGACATAATTCAGCCCGCAACAGGTGACATTTATTGAGTGTTTATATGTTAGCCTAATGCAAATTGTTTTATAGGCATCTTCTCACATTTCCCAGCTATTCTAAGAGGTCAATATGATTATTCTAACCTATAATATAAAACCAAGAAACTGAATTAGAGAGGTTAAGAAGTTGCCCAAGTTTATACAGTTAAAAGCACCAGAACTCAGATTCAAGCCCAGGTATTTCTGATTTTGAATTCGATCCTCATAAAATCTAAGGTAAATTGCTGAATGCTATAATTTTGATTTTTCTGTTTTCTCCTGAAAGAACTCGTTCTCCCTCTTGCTCTCTCTCTATTTTGGATGTTGCATATCTATCTTCTATGTCTCATCTTTTCTCTCATAACTTTTATCTCTTTATTTGAAAAAAAGAAAAGATCCTGAAAGATTTTACTGAGCTTGTCCTTTAAGCCACTTATCAATTTTTTTGCCATACCCAGTCTGCTCTTTCCTATTTCTCCTTGCATTAAAAATTTATGAAGGAGGTCTCTTTTCTTTGTTTTTTTTGAGCAGGAGTCTCACTCTATCACTGAGGTTGGAGTGCAGTGGCACGCTCACGGCCACCACAGCCTTAACCTGCTGAGCTCAGGTGATCCTTCCGCCTCAGACTTCCAAGTAGCTGGAATTACAGGCATGCGCCACCATGCCCGGCTAATTTTTTGATTTATTGTAAAGATCGAAGTCTCGCTAAGTTGCCTGGGCTGGTCTCAAACGCGAGGGCTCAGGTAATCCTCTCACCTTGGACTCCCAAAGTGCTGGGATTATAGGCATGAGCCACCTTGCCCAGTCTAGATCTTTTTTCAAGGTCATTCTACTATTTATGATGTTCCTTCTCCAAGGTTGCGCCTTCTTGCTTTTGCAATGCCTTGAGCAATAAGGAAGTGGCCTTCAGCTGAGCGCTATATGAAAGAAATAAAAAAGATGGTGTAGCCATGCCTTCAGAGAGGAAGGTAATGCAATCTGCTCTAGAAATCCTCTCTCTCTCTTTTTTTTTTTTTGAGTTGGAGTCTCACTCTGTCGCCCAGACTGGAGTGCAGTGGCCGCTCCCGGCCACCGCAGCCTCGACCTGCTGGGCTCCGCGATCCTTCCGCCTCAGCCTTCCGAGTAGCCGGAATTACAGGCGTGCGCTACCACGCCCGGCTGATTTTTTGATTTATTGTAGAGATGAGGTCTCGCTTGCCCAGGCGGGTCTCGAACCCGCGGGCTCAGGC
>CAUYQG010283679.1:0-12500 GCA_963574415.1 Tarsius wallacei | reverse complement strand
AGTTATGCAGGGAGGGGCTGTATTTATTAGTTTAGCGAGGGCAGGAAGAGGTCGTGCTAGCATCCTATTGGGTAGAGCAGAGGGGAAATAGGGCAGGCCGAGATTACTATTGGAGGGTATTATAAGACTGATTTGTCATAGGAGGAGATTGTTGGCTAGCAAGTTTGAACTTTGCGCGCGCGAGAAATCGTATAGGGGGAAGCTGGAACTTAGGGCCTTTGTTGTTTCCATGTGGCCCGAGTGGTCGGCACCATCTTGGAGGGGGCTCTGACTGTTCCCTGTGCCCTTCGCCAAGAAGTGAAAATCATCTAAAATCTACTTGGAAGATTTAATTTTGAACATTCTGAATTATAAACAAGTCTGTGAACTAAAATGCACTGACCCCTAAGAACAAACATCTTACAATCATTACTTGTGTTAATAAATCACTGACATGTTATAAATGTTTTAATTAGTATCCCTCAGCATTTGTCTACAACCAGCTTCTCCTTAAGTCTTCTGAAAATATTTTCCATACCTACTTCATAAAATAGAAAAAAATATCCCCAATAAAGTCCTATCACTCATTGAATTATCTCTTGACTTTTATTAAGTTATTTACATAAAACACTCTAAAATTTGCTGAATAAACTATGAGCACAAAGGTACAATACAAAATTCCATAATCACAGTTTCTGGGTATGGCAGGAAAAATGAATAAGGGCAATAAAAATGAGTTCATCGGGGATCAACAGATACGTTTACTTTAAGACCAGAACATTTGATATTAAGTATCTCAAAGCATATATGAACTGCATTAAGAAAAATTAGCTTATCTGTATCAGAATAAATACCAATGGGAGAGACTGATATACTAGTCTTTAACTCTTCCCAAAAGTTTGGCAAAACACAATGTGGACATTCTATATTGTAGGTGATTTTCAAGGTAAAACAAAGCTAGATGAAGTATAAATATTTTGAAAACAGAAATAGCAACCCAACTAAATCACTGGAGGAAAATGAAATTTCGAAGCTAGAAAAGACCTTAAAGTCCACTTTAGTCTAATTCCTTCAATGTCCTAGTGAGAAAACTGCAACCTAGCAATTAATGGATGAACTAACCAGGGCAACGTTGCTTAGAATAAATACAGTGCTAGCCACAAACGTCAGCCACATACACCATTTTATGTTTTCTAGGAGCCACATTAAGAAAAACAAAAAGAGGCAGGTGAAATTAATAATATTTTATTTAACCACATATGTACAAAATATTATCATTTCAACATGTAATCAATGTTATCATTAAGGAGATATTTTACATTCTTCTTTCTTACTAAGTCTTCAAAAATCTTGTATGTAATTAACACTTGCAATACATTTGAACTAGCCGTGTTCCAACACTCAATAGCCACGTGTGGCTGGATGGTGTCATAATGACAGCACATGTCTGGCCCCCACCATCAAATGAGCTGGAATGAACACTCTGAAATTCTGACTCCATCGGGAGAACTTATCCAAGTTCATCATGCAGCCTTTCAGCCTAATTAATCTGTGTTCCTTCACTAGCAATATGAGTTCAGGTAAACTCAATTGGTTCCCAAGTTAAATTCATTCGAAATAGCTTAAGATGCTTATAATGAAAACGTGTTACACTTACAGAGTTTTCTGTAATATATGACAAATAACTGTTAAAAATCTAAAAATGAATCTTCTGATGGAGATATTTCCCTTTAAAATTAATTAAGGGACCCTATTGTTGATATTATATATAGCAATAGATAGTAGAAAAGCCATCAAGGTTTTACTACAACTTATAACATTAATGTGGCAAAAATGAATTTATTATTAATTTCTACAAAGAAATTCAATTTTTTATAATTTCTTTCAAATACAGATACGGAATTTCAACTGAGCACCAAACTTTTACAAGCTGATTCCTTTACCAATTATATAATTACCTACCCACTCTTCTGCCTGACATTAATGTATATCTTTTTTTTTTTTTTTTTTAAGTTGGAGCCTTACTCTGTCACCCAGGCTGGAGTGCAGTGGCACATTCACGGCCACCCCAGCGCAGACCTGCTGGGTTCCTGTGATCCTTTCACCCCAGCCTTCCAAGTAGCTGGAATTATAGGCATGCACTATCACGCTGGGCTAATTTTTGATTTATTGTAGAAAGGAGGTCTCCCCAAGTTGCCCGGGCTGATCTTAAACCCAAGGGCTCAGGCAACTCACTCAACTCGGCCTCCCAAAGTGCTGGAATTCAGGCTGAGCCACTGAGCTCAGCAGATGTATATCTATTTTTAACAACAAATATGTGCTATTCTTTTGCTTAAATCATTACTAAACTATAGGAACAAACAGTGACACATAAGATTTGTCTGCATATTAGAGTAATATATTATTTCACTGTGTTTAGTTTTACAAAGTATTTCCTCTCTATGAAAAACAAAGCAGTTTCTAAATTTAAATTTTACTCATTAACCCTAAAACAGCTTTAACCCTTGACTGAGCAGAGAAGAACTGATTAGCAAATTTTGAATTATTTTATTATTTAGCATTTACCAAAATGAACATGCTTTCCAAGATTAGCATTCTAATTTGCTAATGACACTCCAAGGTGACTTTGTTTTTTTTTGGAGTAGGAGTCTCACCCCTCACCCAGGCAGAGTGCAGGGGCACGCTCACAGCCACCCCAGCATCAACCTGCTGGGCTCAGGTGATCCTTCCGCATCAATCTTCCAAGTAGCCAGAACAATAGGCATGTGCTACCATGCCTGGATAATTTTTTGATTTTGTGTAGAGATGAGGTCTCACCAAGTTGCCCATGCTGGTCTCGAACCCATGGGCTCGGGCAATTCCCTCACCTAGGCCTCCCAAAGTTCTGGGATTACAAGCTTGAACCACCACTCCCGGCAAAGATGACTTTAAAAAAAAACTGTAAATTATAGCACATGAAGCAAGTTATCAAAAATAAAATCATGGCCAGGCTTGGTGGCTCAGCCTGTAATCCCAGCACTTTGGGAGGCTGAGGTGAATGGATTGCCTGAGCCCACAGGTTCGAGACCAGCATGGGCAACTTGGCAAGACCTCATCTCTACAATAAATAAAAAATTAGCCGGAGGTAGTAGCACGCACCTGTAGCTGTAGTGCAATATCGTAAACCCTGAATAACACCACGGAACCTATGCAAAGTGCCACTAGTGATACTGGGAATGTTCCCGAGAAGCAGAGAAGTCATGACATTTCAAGAAAAAATTGAATTGCTGAATATGTATTACAGATTGAGGTCTGCAGTTGTGGTTGCCTGCCCTTTCAGACAGACAATCCATTTTGTAAGCATGACATAAACTTGTGGTATCGATATATACTATAAAGTATTGTAAATGTTTTTCTCTTTCTTATGATTTTCTTAAAAACATTTTTTCTCTAGCTTACTTTATTGTAATATAGTATATGATATATATAACATACAAAATATGCATTAGTCAACTGTTTATGTTACCAGTAATGCTTTGGATCAACAGTAGGCTATTAGTAAAGTTTTTGGAGAGTCCAAAAGCTATAAATGGATTTTTGACTGTATGGGGGTCAGTACCACAACCTTGCATTGTTCAAGGGTCAACTGTAATTAAAATTCTAAATGACTCAAAACTATTTACATAAAAGTCATCTACAGAAAAAATAGCTTAGGGACACTAAAAATTGGACCAAAGGAAAAAAGGAGACTAGAGTGACATTATATATGATGATGGGATAAGAAGCTCCAGGAATTGGTGTCACCACCAAAACAACCTGCGTGGCAAGAACTGTCAGAAAAAGCTACAGTATTTCTGAATTCTGAAGTCTAGTGAAACACCTGCAGTACCAGAGGGAGTGCTAAATAAAAAGGTGCCTAATAAGTTTCAGTGAATTTTGGCATTTCACATAGCAACTACTATCCTCCAGTTCCAGGCCCCAGCTCCACAGCTGGCAGCAATGAGGAGAGCTACGGGCATGCAGTACCATACCCAGCTAATTTTTTTATTTATTGTAGAGACAAGGTCTCAACAAGTTGCCCGGACTAATCTCAAACCCATGGGCTCAGGCAATCCACTTGCCTCGGCCTCCCAAAGTGCTGGGATTACAGGCTGAGCCACCAAGCCTGGCCTTTTTTTTTTTTTTTTTTTTTTTTTTTTTAACAGGAAAAGTAGAAACCATTCCTGAGGAAGCCCAGTCTTTGAACTTACTTTAAAAGACTTAAATTAATGGTCTTAAAATCAAGAAGCTAAAAAAAGTGGACAAAGAATAAAAGGAAATCAGAAGAATGATATACGAATAAGTAGAGAACATCAATAAAGAGTTAGAAATTATAAAAAAGAATCAAATAGAAACTGAACCAAAAAGTACAATAACTGAAATGAAAAAATTACTAGAAGGGTTCAACAGCAGATTTAAGTATGAAAAAGAAAGAATCAGTTAACTTGAAGATAGGGCAATTGAATTTACCCAGTCTGAGAAGCAAAAAGAAAGAAGACTAAAGAAAAACAGAGACAGTCTAATAGACTTAAAACCACCATTAATCATAGTAATATACACATTATAAAAGTCACAGAAGGAAGAGAAATAGAAAAAAATATTTGAGCAAATTACAATCAATCCTCTATTCACAGATTCTATATTTGCACATTTGCCTACTCACTAAGATTTGATTGTAATCCCAAAATCAATACTCACAGTGCTTTCATGATCATTTCCATACATATGCAGAGCAGCAAAATATTTGAGTCACCCTAAGTACATGTTCCCAACCAACGTTGAAGAAGATGAAGCTCTGCCGTTTTTCTTCCACTATCATACTGAATATCCTTTTTGCAGTCTAGCAAATGATGTTTTTTGCATTTCACTGTTTGAAATGGTCCCAAGCATAATACTGAAGTGCTGCCTAGTGTTCCTAGAAGTTTGTGATATATCTTTTGAAGAAAATACATGTGTTAGATAAGCTTCATTCAGGCATAAGTCACAGTGCTATTAGCTGAGTTCAATGTTAACTAATCATTATGGTACATGCAGAAAAAGGTAGAGGAAATTTGCCTATCAGTATGTGAGGTCAATCCAAAATGTGCTAAAGTAACATCTATAGGGCGATGAAGTTGTATAAATATAGAAAAACAGCTAAATTTGTGGATTCATGAAATGATGATCAATAACAAAAATCACAAGAGATAGCATTATTGTGAGACCAAAAGCCAAATAAATTTATAGTCATATTACCCAGAGTCAGAAAAATGTTAAACTCTGTTGGTCAATGTTTTATTATAAAGAAGTATTGTAGATAGTTATTTGTAAGAAATAAATATTAAATAAGGTATCTTTAAAGAGGAGCACACATAAAACAAAGCTATGAGTTAACAGACTGACAAAATGTTGTGGCCAGAGGCTTACAGGATCCTATCTCCATATTTCTTCTAGGAGTAATGGCTTATCACTTACTAATTCAGTGTTTACAGTGATTTATAGAACATAGCTACTGTGACTAAGGAGACTCAATGATAAAGAGATTGAATTAGTAATCAAAAACCTCCCAACGAAGAAAAATCCAAGACCAGACGACTTCACTGGTGAATTCTATATTTAAACAATAATTAATACCTATTATTTTCAAACTCCTTTAAAAAATAGGAGGGAACACTTCCTAATACACGTTATCAGGTCAGTTTTACCCTGATATCAAGGCTAATATCAAAAAGTTAAATACAGAACGACTATATGACCCAGAAATTCCATCCCAAAAACGTACCCAAGAGAAATAAAAATATATGTACACACATATACAAGCACACAAATGTTTATAGCAGCCTTATAATAACCACAAGGTGGAAAGAACCCAAATATCCATCCATCAATGAATAAACAAATTGTGGTGTGTGTGTATGTATGTATACACAGTGGAATATTATTCATAACAAAGAAAAATGAATTACTGACACATTGCTACAACTTGAAGAATCTCAAAAATATGCTAAGTGGAAAAAGCCAGACATAGGAAGGTCACATATTGTATGACTCGTTTATATAAAACATCAAGAATAGGTAAATCCAGAATATGTAAATAGGTAATCTGGAAAGCAGTTCAGAGGTTGTTAGAGAACAGGGAGAGAAAATGATGGGGAAAAAACTCTTAAATGGGTATGAGTGTTCTTCTGAGGTAATTAAAAAGTTTTGAAGCTAGAGGTGTGTTGTGCAAAATTATGAATGTGCTAAATGCCAATGAACTATACACTTCAAAATGGTTAATTGCAGGTTATGGAATTTTACCTCAATTAAAAGGAGAGGAAAAATGACAACAAAATTAATGCATGGTTTCCTGAGAAAGAGGTGCCATTGGTTACTACTCAGACATGAGACTACTGCTCTGTCTCCTGCTTCTCAACATCTCACATATGAAGTCTTAAACATTTTAAACATGAAATACACAGGCTTACTGATGGCTGAACAGAGTGGTCTGATAATATCAGCACATCTTTCACTTCTCACTTGCATTCCCAGGGAAGTTACTAGTCTAATCGAAATGCAAATGACAACCTACCAAATAAATTAAAAGTTCTCCCAGAGCACATTGATGTAATAATAGTTTAGATTTGCCCTTACTTGTCTCAAGTTACTGGCACGTCTTTATGACTCTCAAATCCAGAGGATGGGGTGGAATGGTTCAGTGGCACCTCATCTATGTATAGGCCACTTTTCCGGCAATGCCAACTATCCAGAACCCAATTGACAAACCAGAAGATGGCCAAAAACAATCCCTTCGTGGTACTTATATTTACTAAAGCCCAAACACTACTAGCCTGTGATCATGAAGGTATGATTCAAATTTCCCATATTCATGGAGTAGTTACTCTTGCTAAAGCTGCAGTTTTGAGTTGTAATATTTGGTTTCCCAACATTACACTTTATAGGAACAGAAAAGTAGAAGAGACACAGGAGCAGCTATAAACAGCACAAAAACCACTGGCAGTTTTACATCAACAGCAGAGGCTGACCAATTATAAAAAGCAGATGTAAGAACTCAGGCAGCATACTAACCTAGAACTCTCTGATCAACAGACAAACCACTTTTGTAATCAGTCATTGTGTAGCAAATGACCTTCATGTTATTCCAAAGTAATCAAGGGCTAACCTGTGTTCATTGTTGTATGTTAAATAGAGAAGTGTGAAATATGCTTCTGTAAGACTTCTGCCTAATATACTTAAAATCAAAAGTATCTGGCATTTAAGAAAAAGAGCAATTATCTTCAGAAAAATTCACTTTGGTACAATATTCCAGTGAATAATCTTAAGGAAATCTAAAAATTGACTAATCAATCACTATTCATCAATATTTTCAATACCCATAAGCATATTATATTAGGAAAAAAAAACAAACTTTAATCTCATTAAAGAGCAACTATAGTTTAGTAGAAAGAGCCCTGGGCTTATGGATACATAGTAACACGTCTTGTCCCCACCACTTCTTTCCAGCTGTGTTATTTTGCAAGCATTTGACCAATTGTGTCTCGTTTTGCTCTGTGAAAGAGATAAAATAATATCTACCTGATAGGAAGTTCTATTTTACAGACTGGCTAACAAATTTAGAAAACTCACAACTCCAAAAGGTAGTGCTGGAAGGCAATAAAAATGGTTTCAGGGAAAGAGTATAATGAATGATAAAGCTATAAACAAAAGACAAAGATAAGAATTCACTGGGACAATTGCCATGACTTCTCAAGGCTTGTCTTCTCATGCCACTGTTGGCAAAAATAATCCTGGAGACCATACAATTGAATTGGTTTGACACTGAATTGTAGTGTTATCTCTCAGCAGAATTCACCTATTGTCAGACTCACTTCCCTAAAGCATAATTTTTAACATGTCACTGGTGTTACTCTGGTTTCTATCCTCAACCCTATTTTTTGCACTAGACTTTCTTGATGATTTCATCCAAGGCCTTATCACTCAGTGTCTATCTCTGGTATTGTCCTCTCTTCTGCACTTGAAACAAAAGAGACTGAGAAAGGTCATCAGAGAAGAGAAAGAAAAATCCATGGTGCAAGAGCGTGGCAGAATTCAATAGAGATAAAGCTATCGTCACCACAGTAGTATTTTAGAAAACTATGAATTTAGAAACTCTCTAAGGTCCTCATATTCTCATCTAGTAAACAGAGATAAAAAGAGTACACCTACCTCAGATCTATGATAAAGACTAAATAATATGTGCCATTGAATAGATTTAGCAAAGGGCCTGGCCCATATTAGGTGCCTAACAAAAACAAGCTGTATTAGTTTATATAGCGGGCCTTCAATAAATATGTATGCCTTCCATAAATATGCATGAAGGTAAATGATGTGTGTTCTTTAATGCTAATAATATGCAAGTAATACAACGATCAGTGCAAGATCCACACAGCTTAAACCTTTACAACTCCTTTGGTATATGCAAGTGTATATCTGAGCATGAATGTGTGTCAGTGTTTTTAAATCATTTGAAGTTTGTAAAGGGCAGAATTTCAAATTGACCTCTGAAAAGCAACATACCATGATTTAGCATTTCAATAAGCTAATTTTGCAAATATCATTTTTAAAAAGAGCAAATATGTCCCAGTAAGAGGTCAACATGGAAAAGAAACACTTGCACTTAAAAATTGGCTTCTGCAAGTAAGCGGCCACCCACTGCCCTCGATTGTTTTGGAAGTCCATTAAAATCAGTTAAGGAAACAGATACTAAAAACTTTAAAGTTCATTTATGTTTACTTTCTTCAAGTAAAAATGCTGTCTTTGACATGTAGACTTTAAAGGGTTACATTACTAAGGATTAAACTGGTCCATTAGAGGAATAGGATAGCCCAATGTTGATGCTTATTTTAAATTTGTGAAATGATGAAAGTAATTTTTGTGGCCCATTTTAAGCTATGAATCACAACAGAGTTAATGGAAGTTAATGTAAACAACATTGGAACAATAAAACTGTAATTTGATAAAGGTGCAACCATCCACATTTCAATAAAAATGTATATAATAAGATAATGAAAATGATAGTGTATCATTTTACTCCTAAAGCTTTATTTAAATGACTATTCTATGTTTCCATAGGAGAAAAAAATCACATTAGAACACACTTTACTTTGCTGAAAGAACTTTTTCTCCACTGATTACTAAGATGGGATGTCATACTGTTAGCTGAGAGTATTTACAATGAAAAGTTTTCATTGTAACTTGTCACCAACTTGATGGCTTCTATAAATTTCTCAGTATGAGTTTTAACAATCCCTGATTTCTTTTTGGCACCTTTGAACAGAGCAGAAGGGTGGGATTACATAAAGCACCATTTTGTGTTTCTTCCTTTCTCTTACCTGCATTCCTGATTTATAATTACTATGAAAACAGGTTTCTTGCTAGGAAAGAATGCCTAAGGATTTCAAAAGAGAACGACTAAAGAATTCCAGGTACGCTAAAGTATATCAGATGAAAACTCTGAAACTGGAATGAGATGCTATTTAATTTCACCTAGCAAAAATTACCATAATTGTTAGAAAAGTTAAAATAAACTCAAATGCATAAGAATTACCAGTATGCAAGATAAACCTTATATGCTAGGCTTGTAGAGTCTTGATTTTAAAATCTTCCAGACTGTACTCCAATGCCTTTGCCTTGTTTTGTGCAGATTATATCCACTTGCTCAGGCTCCATTTACACTTGACAGATGGCCACATCACTCATGACATTTCCTGTTTAGCTTCATACTTAAAAATCAACTGCAGTAGAATGTAGATTGGCAATAGACTTCTCTCCAATAAATATCTATACCAGAGGATCAAAAATGTTTCTTCTTTTAGATGGAAACAAAACATTTGTATTTATATTAATACAACTTTAGTTTGTTCATTTCCTGATGCCAATTATAAAATATTAAAAGCTTTTATTTTCTACACAGTTTTCTCAAAAATAACTTTATTTTCTTCCATCTTAGTCAAGTGAAAGAAAACTCTAGACTAATAATTTCAGATGATACCAAATTTTCCCATTTCATAATTTTAAAAAAATTCATTTACCAATGGCTTTCTTTTCTGATGAAATGCACCTGACCTAAATATCTCCGATACTTACAAATTTGAATCCTAGAAGTATCTACTGGACTGCACTCATCAGAACTAAGTAATGTGAGAAATACAATGAACTTATTTTACTTTACCAAAACATTTTGCCATTTTAAGCATCCTCTTAATATTAGACTAACTCTCTAAGAAGCTTATGCAAACTAGTAAATAGAGCATTTAAATGACCACAGTTTAGGAAGTGAATAGTTAGCCCGGTGCTAATATCTGTAATCCCAGCACTTTCAGAGGCAGATGTCAGAGGATTGCCTGAATCCAGGGGTTCAAGACCAGTCTGGACCACTTGGTGAGACCTCTTCTCTACAATAAATAAATTTAAAAAATCAGCCAGGTGTGGTGGCACATGCCCGTGGTTCCAGCTACTTGGAAGGCTGAGGTAGAAGGATCACCTGAGCCCAGAAGATGGAGGCTGCAGTGGCCATGTGCATGCCACTGCACTCCAGCCTGGGCAACAGAGTGAGACTCCTACTCAAAAAAAAAAAAAAAAAGAAAGAAAGAAAAAGAAAAGAAAGAAAGAAATGAATAGCTAATATGAACACAATTTGAAAATTATAAGAGGTTTGTATTTTTATTTCCATATTGTTATGAACCCTGGTAAAAAGTTGAATGGAGATACCACATAAATTTTTCTATTAAATGAAAATATAATAAATAAAGTAGGAAATAACTTAATCGAATTTAATGAAAGTTGTTTTTTATTTCTAATAATAACCTCATTTTTTTCCCTTTAAAAGTCAGCTTAACTGAAGGATCTATCTCTATAGCTGATACATAAAGTTTCTGAAGTGTTTAGAAAAGAGTTAACACAATTTCTCCAACCAATATTACTTTTCTAATTACAAGTTATAATGTTTGATGAATGTTGTATTTAAATGCACTGTTAACAATAAACTAGGAAAACTGATTTACATAATCAACCATGTCATTCTGGGGCTTTACACCTATCTTTCCATCCCTTTGGGATAAATGGCTAGTATCATCAATCCTCTGATCTTACAAAGAGCCAATCTGAATTGGCTCCAAGTGCCTAGGGCAAAGTAAGAGCAAAAACAGAAGTCAAAATCTAAACATTTCCAAACTATACATTGCCATTTTATTCACAACTTCAGTGTACACAAAGAAACAAAAATCAAAAAGTCACAGGTTTTTGTTTGTTTACTATTTACTTCCAATTGTGGTGGTTGTGGCATTGTAAAAAATAGTTAACACAGGTTCCTGCTCTAGAAGTTACCAGTCTGGACAGTAGAAATGTAAATAGATTGTTTCTATACAATGAGTGTAGGGAATACATGTGGACTTCTCTGGTGGTCCCTTCACTAGTACTTAACTGTTCTTTTTAAGAAAGCCTTAGCCAGGCTCGGTGGCTCAGCCTGAAATCCTGCACCTTGGGAGGTTGAGGTGAGTGGATTGCCTGAGCCCGCGGGTTCGAGACCCGCCTGGGCAGGCGAAACCTCATCTCTACAATAATTCAAAAAAATTAGCCGGGCATGGCAGCACACGCCTGTAGTTCCGGCTACTCAGAAGGCTGAGGCGGAAGGATCCCCGGAGGCCAGCAGGTTTTTTTTTTTTTTTTTTGCTTTTTTTGAGACTGGGTCTTACTCTGTCACCTAGGCTAGAGTGCAGTGGCATGATTATAGCTCACTGAAACCTCAAATTCCTGGGCTAAAGAGATCCTCCAGCCACGACCTCCTGAAGTAATGGGATTATGTGAGCCACCACGCCCAGCTAAACTAATAAAGTCTTAATCCCAGATTTAGACAAAAATGTGTGGGTTTCCCCCCACTCATTCCTATAAAATGCATCCTCTTACAGAGCACATCAAAATTTTGTTTGCAACTGAAGGCAGTGTTCTTGAGAGTTTGATGTATTTGTTTCTAGAGGTAACTGAGGTGATTTTAGGCAGCAAACATGTGCAATTTTATGTTAGTTATTTTTTAAATATTGATTGTTTTTATGACAGTTATAGAATTTCCCTTGTTAAATTTAAATTTTTGAAAGCAAAGTAACAAAAATAGCACTAAATGAATGATGATATAGGATTACTCAGTTATGGCAAAAGTTCTGGAGGTGGTTCAAGAATGACTGAAGTTTAGAAAATCCTAGGACTGCCTAAAACAAGGAATATGTGACAAATTTGTACGTCATCCCTACAAAAGAATACATGTTAACCTTTTCCAGAGCAATCCCATTAGAGTATATGTGGTGCCAAAACAAACAAAGCAATATTCTTTTTTTTTTTTTTTTTTTTTTGTTGGAGTCTCACTCTGTCGCCCAGACTGGAGTGCAGTGGCCGCTCTCGGCCACTGCAGCCTCGACCTGCTGGGCTCCGCCTCAGCCTCAGCCTTCCAAGGAGCTGGAACTACAGGCGCACGCTACCACGCCCGGCTAGTT
>CAUYQG010283660.1:0-11256 GCA_963574415.1 Tarsius wallacei | reverse complement strand
TTACGGCGACCACCGTTTTCTAAACCTTGGCATACAATTTTTCCCTACACGACGCTATTCCGTTATCCTTCTTTTCCCCTTATCTTTTTTTTTTTTTTTTTTTTGAGTTGGAGTCTCACGCTCCCGGCCACCGCAGCCTCGACCTGCTGGGCTCCGGCGATCCTTCCGCCTCAGCCTTCCAAGTAGCTGGAACTACAGGCACGTGCTGCCCCGCCCGGCTTTTTTTTGATTTACTGTAGAGATGAGGTCTCACCAAGTTGCCCAGGTGGGTCTCGAACCCGTGGGCTCAGGGAATCCACTCACCTCAGCCTCCCAAGGCGTGGGATTATAGGCTGAGCCACCGAGCCCGGCTTCCCTTTTCTTACAAGCCATTTTCCACATGCAAGTGAGTATTGATGGTGAAGCCTATTTGTATACCAGTTGTTTGGAACTTGGAATATATTTTATCCAATCTTCTTTATACAGGATAGGCTCACAATAGAGAAGATGAAGTGCCAAAGAGAAGATGTAGAGCATGTTTGGGGGCACAGGGGAGTTAGGTGAGGAGCATCCGGGATGTGGAGTACAGGAAAAAGGGTTTGAAGTTCTTAGTGGGTGTTTTGGTAGCTTCCCCAATATCTTAACAATGTCAATTGAATATTCACACAGTTCCAGGCTTAGGCTATAGAAAGAAAATGTAGGTGTTTATTTTCTCCTTCACCTTTTATATCTTGAAACAAGTATGATTAAAAAGTGGCAGGGAAGCCGGGCTCAGTGGCTCGGCCTGTAATTCTGCGCCTTGGGAGGCTGAGGTGAGTGGATTGTCTGAGCCCGTGGGTTCGAGACCCACCTGGGCAACTTGGCGAGACCTCATCTCTACAATAAATCAAAAAAATTAGCCAGGTGTGGTAGCGCGCGCCTGTCGTTCCAGCTACTTGGAAGGCTGAGGCGGAAGGATTGCCGGAGCCCAGCAGGTGGAGGCAGCGGTGGCCGGGAGCAGCCACTGTACTCCAGTCTGGGCGACAGAGTGAGACTCCAACTCAAAAAAAAAAGTGGCAGAGAAATTAAAAAATCAATTAATATTTAAATCACTGTATTTGTAAAGTTGGTTGAAAAAGGACCTGGCTGTTAAACTAGTGTTATAGCTGTAATTTTTGGAGAGCCTTTTTAGCTTTATTATAAATTCCAATATTGGGAATTACTCATCTGACATGATATATAGGAGCCATTTTCTAATGCACCAGCATTAATCCACTTAGAGCTGAGTGGCTAAAAGATTAGCACACACTTCCATTTTCTAGAAAGAAATGGATATTGTGAGTGCCTGGGTGACACTGAGAAGGAAGCTGAATAGGATCATAATTCTCGTATTCAAACTACGCAAAAATAGAAGTAGGATTAATGTTGCATTCAAGTTTAGATGGGGGTATTAATGCTTTGAATTTAGAAATAATACAGTGAAATCCATAATGAACAAGAATCCTTATTTATTTAAAGTAGACTTTAAGAGAGAAACTAATTGGTAAATACTGAAATTTGGCCTCTGAATAGTTAATTATATTAAAAATTGTTTAGATTTTTTAAAAATCGCCTTATTCTTCTCTTAGCTAAATTTTTCTGTTCAGCACTCAGGACCTTGGCAGCACTCATGTATAGGGACATTTGAAGACATATAAGATGATATTTTCCTTCGTCTCAAATAATTTCATAAGGTCTCATTTATATATTATTACTGATGTTTGGATTTTGGATTTATAATACCACGTTTATACATCTAACATTGAATCCTGACAATGCTGGGGAAGAAATCTCAATACAAATAGACATATTGACTGAACAATCAGACCATCTGCTTGTCTCTGTCCATTAGTGGTAGTCTCGTTGGTGTAGCTCATAGAAAGGACTCACCATTATCATACACGCATCAAATGAGGCCAAGAAATGAGTGATTCCAGTGCAAATTGGTAGCCCACTACCGTACTGAAGTTTGCCTAAAAACTATAAGTCAGTAATGGAAAAGGTGATTAGGCAAAGAAGAAAAATGTTAGTTTTTAACAAAAAGGTGGTGGATGAAAGAAATCCACGTATGCTCTAGTTGTTCAGAGTAGGTTTCTTTACATAGAGCAAGAAAACAGAAGTGTGTGCCTACAGTGAGAGCAAATCAGCCTTTTTATAAGTAGTAGACCTTAAATGAACTGGGTTTTGGTTAAAGGAGGGCCTGGGAAATATCCAACATATAAAGCTCAAGAGCAAAGATCAGAATTAGGCAACTGAGTCTAGAAACTCTGGGGTTGATTGGGAGATGCAAAGGATGAATAGATGGATGGATGGAAGGACAGATGGATAAGCAGACAGACAGATGGATAGATGGATGCATGGAAATTCAGAATTTTATGGAGGAAATGGAAGTAGGGAAAAGTGATAGCACTCAGGTGGGAAAGTCTAGATGTTACAGAGGCAGCCAAATGGCAGAGGAAGGAAAAGGTGGAAGAAAAGAAAGAAGGAAAGATGGAAAATGAGAAAGAGAAAAACAGGAGGTGGAGAACAAGGTTTTAGCATCTTCTCTGTGGAGCAGGACTTCCCACCCATTCTGCCCATGATGGAGAACCCACCACTTTGGACACGATGCTCCTTTGTGGCCTGGCAAGAATCCTTAGAAGGACACAGCTTCCTATATGACGGGGAAGGGGGGCTCCAGAGAAAAAACATTAACCAGGTTCTGTGTGGGTATATACCTCTTCCAAAATGTGTAGATGAAAATTCCATGCCTGCTAATGAAAAAGTTGCATTGCAAAGTTGGTGGCTATCATTAGTCTTGAGACTAAAGCATTCCATAGAAGTGGTAGAATGCTTAAGACTTAAACAAAACACTGAAAAGTGATTTATAAATATATAACTAAGAGTAAGCTGATATCTAACTTTCAGTTGAATATAGATACAGAAAATATTAGAGAGAATTTTCACTTTCAACTTACGCATTGAAAAATAAAATCTGTCCTCTATGTGTTTGTAGAAACATTTTGGTTTTTTTGAGTTGGAGTCTCACTCTGTCGCACAGGCTGGAGTGCAGTGGCACACTCACGGCCACCACAGCCTCAACCTGCTGGGCTCAGGCGATCCTTCTGTGCTACCACGCCCGGCTAAGTTTTTAATTTATTGTAGAGATGAGGTCTTGCCAAGTTGCCTAGGCTGGTCTTGAATCCCTGGGCTCAGGCAGTGCTCTTGCCTCGGTCTCCCAAAGTGCTGGAATTACAGGCTTGAGCCACCGCCCCTAGCCTCGAAGCATTTTGTTTTTAAAATAGGTTGTTGGAATAGGTGAGATGAAAGGCTATTTCATTCAAGGGAACACAAATTCTGTGAGATGAAAATTGGCAGTTTATCATAAGTAAATACTGAAAGAACTGGAAACCTTTAGTGCTCAAATTTCCACTGTAGTAAAGAAAACGTTCTGGCGCATAGTAGGTACCTGAGTAAGTGAGGCGAGATAAATCCCAGCTATCTTGGTTGTGCTTCATATCAAAAACAATGGCTTGTCTTTTTTGTTTTCTTGTTTTTGTTCAGAGTATAGTCAGTGGTAAAGAATAGTTCAAGAACTCTAGGCCATAGAAAATACGTTGACAAACTAGAAAATAAGTTGACAAACTTTAAGGGGGAACCACCAGTAGACAGCTAGAAAATGCTGAAGGTCACACTGTGAAATATTTTGTCTTACTGAAGTTTGACGAACCTTCTAGATCCCAGCATTGGCCTGGAAAATAATATCCTCCAATAATAAGATCTCCAGATCTCTTTGTGTCCAGGGCTCAGCAATTACCTTATTGTATCCAGCTGGAATAATAATTCTGATGCTATTTGCTCAAATAATTCTGAATGTACCAAAATTAATGAAATTGTTAAATTGGACAGTTGACTATCATAGGGTGTGTGTGAAATTGATTAAAGCACATTTTAACTGTCAGGAGATTAGGGCACTAAAAGTTCTTGCCATCTAACAAACATCAGTCAGAAATGTTTGAAAATAGGTGTTTCTAGTCACTTTTTATATAACCAACATTTGTGTTAAAATATATTTTTATCATAATGGAATTTGGGAACCCTAGAATAGCCAAAACTACAGAGCTACAGTGCGGTACTGGCAGAAGAAAAGATAGACGTATAGATCAATAGAATAGCATTGAGAGTCTAGAAATAACCCTTATGTTTACGGTCAATTGATTTTCACCAAGAATACCAAGACAGTTCAGTGGGGAAAGAGTACTCTTTTCAACAAATGGTGCTGAGACAATTGGATATCCACATGCAAAAAAATAAAGTTGGACTCCCTACCTCATACTGTACATAAAATTTAACTTGAAATGGATCATACACCATACACTGTAAGGATGTGAAGAAATTGAAACTCTCACATGCTATAGGTGGGGATGTAAAATGGTGCCACTGCTATGGAAAACAATATGGCAGTTCCTCAAATAGTTAAACATAGGGTTACCATATGTCCCAACAACTCCACTCTTAGGTATATACCCAAGAGAAATGGAAACTTATGTTCATACAAAAATTCATACACGAATGTTTGTAATAGTGGTATTCATAACAGCCAAAAACTGGAAACAACCCAAATGTCTATCAACTGATGACTGGATAAAAATGTGGCATGTCCTACAATGAAATGTGATTCAGCAATAAAAAGATAGGAAGTACACATGCTATAACATGATGACCCTTGAAAAGATTATGCTAAATGAAAGAATCCAGTCACAAAAAACTACATATCATATGCCCAGAAAAGGCAAATGTATAGAGAAAGTAGATTAGTGGTTGCTTAGGACCAGAGTGGTGGAGTGAGGTAGGGTAGGGAGGAATGGAGATTGACTGCTAAGGGGCTCAGATTCTCTTTTAAAGGGGGACCAAATGTCCCAAATTAGATTGTGTTAACAGCTGTAACCATGTAATTTGAACAAGTGGAAAGGGGGAAATATTACTAAAAAATTGAATTGTACACTGTAAAGAAGTGAATTATATATTATGTCAATGATATCCCAATAAAATAGTTTTTTAAATGGGTTTTGGCTTCGTATATCATAGCCAGTGAAAGAAATGTAAATGAGTAAATGTTGCTAATACATTATTTTATACTGTAACCACTAACTGATATTTTAATCTGGGAAACATGCACCTCTAATTACTACTATTGTGTACCTAAGGCTGATGTGTTTGGGTAGATCTTTTTGACCATGAAAAGTTGTTCTTTAATCAGGTCAATAAAACAATTACTGCTGGCAGATGGATGTGCCTCCTGTTCAACATCAAGGTCATTTTGGGCCCCTAGGCTTCATAAACCATAGGTGGAAAATAAAAACTACTTAGTATTTCTATGCATTGGGCCCTACTAGTGAAATGTGTTAGATGTCTCAATTTGTACTATATGATAAACTTTGCCAAAGTTTCCCTTCCTGGTAATGAAGTACTGTTTACTTAACAATTTCTTAAGAGATGGTACTGTGTGGTCCGTTTTTATTTATGGTAGGAAAATTATATCCTTATTTTAAAAGTCAAAGGGCATAAGCATTACAAATATTCAAATAATTTTTATTTGAAAAATCAGTGAGTTCTCACTGAATGTGACCACATTTTTCTAAACCTAAGCTAGTTGCTATGGCAAGGCACCAGAGAAGTAACATATATGGTCCCTGTCAAAATGTGCTAAATTTGGAGAACATAGACCCGAGATGTGGTGAGAATTGAATCATTGAAAGGGTTTCCCATGAGCTGTAGCCCTTGAGTTGGGCCTTGAAAATGAATAGATTAGAATTAGAACAAACGGAAAGGAAGGAATAGTGAGAAGGAAACCGGCCCAAGAAGCAGAGGCAACATGGTAGATACACAGGGTAGTCGAGAGGAACATGGTGGGCAAGCATGGACCTTGGTTTGGTGAAGAACAGGGTAATATACATGGGTCAATGAGAGCTAGCCCATCCTGTAGGCAGGAATTCCATTGTAGATTGGGGGAACAACTCCTTGAAAGTGTTTGTTTTGGGCAGATAAACCTTGGCCTGGAATTTGAGGTGGGAAAATGTAGAGGCAGAAAACCAGCTAGACAATGTTGCTGCCACCCAATCCTGATACCAGGAGAGACTGGAGATGGATGGACTTGACCTACTGACAAACAGTCCCCCTCCCACAGGCTATATTTTGTGACTGACCAAATGTGAATTTCTAGCTAACTCATATATATGTTAGAGCATGTGTACAGTATGTCAAGGGATTCTGTAGACCTTGAATGACTGCTCCAGACTATAAGGTGATGGGGGAATATGATTATACAGACATCCAGAGGGGTGGAAGATAGATAACTTTCCATAGTGACCTAGCTGGCAAATGGCAGAGCTGGAATTCTGAAGTCCTGAAATGAAGATGTTGGGAGGGTAATGATGCCTTTTACAGAAAGGAGAGCCTTGAAAAGGATCAGGGAGACATCTGAGGGGAGTCAAGAAGATGAATTCAACTAAACCTATTGAGTTTAGAAGGATGTGAGCTATTTCAGTGAAAATATATGTATGTATAAATATGTATATATTAAGTATGTATACATGTGCATATATGCATGTATATGATACACGAACATTCACCCATGCATGCATAATACATTCACTTAAATATTTTACATTCTTCTAAATTCAAAATATTCTGAGCTGGCCCCATCAGACACCTCTTTCATCATTCCCTTCATATGTGTACATATATAAGTGGAAATGTATGTATACACATACATATATACACACACAGACACATATGTGGGTGTGTTGTAAATGAGCTGAAAGGGCTTAGAAAAAAATCATGGCCTAAAATTTAGAACTGGGGGTTTTGGACCAGGAGGAATTATTTGAATCTGTTAGAAATGGTGACTTCCTGAGATAGGAGCCTTTTAAGCATTCACAGATGGATCACAGGGAGAATTGGAAGTTTAGCCAAAGTAAAGGAAGCCAGAGCTGAGGGAGGAGGAATTCCTTCCTACTTGGGCAACTGCTTCAAGCAGTGCTTGTCTCCAAGTGGGCACCCAATAAATGTCATCTGATGTTTGTCAGTGTTTTTTAAAATATATTTATTGTGCCCCTACTATGTACCTGACAAGTAAGGGCATGGTGACCCAGGAAATCTCAGGCATGGTGCCAGCTATTTCAGAGCCCACAGGTGGGTAAGGAGATGATGCTTAACACACTGAGGTGACAGAGGAAGTGCTGTGGCCTCCCAGTGCAGGGCAGCTCAGGTTGCTGCAGGTGGGTGACTGGCTGGAGGCCGGGGTCAGAGAGGAGAGCATTAGCGCTAAGCCTGGAGGCTTAGGTGGCATGATGCTTAGCCAGGTACTCCTCCCAGGGGACAGTACTTCAACCCTTCTGCGACCTTGTCTGGAATGAGGTATACACATAAATTCCTTCTCTGGATGAAACAGATGTCTTTAAAACTTTTCAATATTATACAACCATAAAGAAGGACAAAATTATGGACTTCACAGCAACTTGGATGGATTTAGTCTACCATACTCAGTGATCTATCACAGAAACAAAAAACTTAGTACCACAGGTTCTCACTTACAAGTAGACCCTGAACATTTATCATAACACTATAAGAAAGGGTTTGGCAGTAGCGGGATGCTTCTAAGGGAAGGAAGGCGGGGGTACATAACGTCAATAAAGTTACCTGATCTCAAACCAGGTGAAGCAGGGACCAAAGGGAGGCCCAAACTTTATCTGTATGATGACCACTTATCTACCTAATCCTGAAATGTACACCACATCTTTAAAATGAAATAAAATACTTTTCAACCAAATATCACATGCCTTCTTAAGCCATCATTCGTGTATTGTGCTTTTGGTGTTGTGTCTAAACACTCATCACCAAACCCAAGGTCACGTGGATTTTCTCCTATATTTTTATCTAGGAGTTTTATAGTTTTGCACTTTACATTTCCATCAATGGTTTATTTTGAGTTAATTTTTGTGTGACATATGTGTCTAAGTTCATGTTTTGCATATGAGCATGACTTTGTTCCAGCACCATTTGTTGGCAAGACCGTCCTTTCTCTGTGAAATTACCTCTATCAGCCAGTTGACTGTATTTGTGTGGGTCTATTTCAGAGAACTCTATTCTGTTCTGCTAATCCACGTGTCCTTTCATGCATACCACATTGCCTTGATTAGCATAGCTTTATAGTAAGTCTTGAAATCCAGTAATGAGTCCTCCAACTCTGTTCTTTTTCAGAATGATTTTGGCTATCCTAGTTCCTTTGCCTTTCCATAAGGCAATTCCTTAGTTATTGCTCACTGGTTTGCAAGGCCCCAAGAAAAGGCCAGTGAGATTCAGCATGTCAGAGCTCTCCTGAGGGCCAAGATGGAGCTTCTCAGTATCTATAAAAAGACTTCTGAGGATTTTGACTTGATTGCATTGAATCTATACAGGAAATTGGGGAGAATGAAACCATTGTGGGTTTTTGTTTTTGTTTTTAGTCATGGTCTCACTCTGTTGCCCAGTGAAATGGCACAATCACAGTTCACCACAGCCTCCAGCTCCTGGGCTTAGGTGATCCTCCCGCCTCAACCTCCCAAGTAGCTGGAACTATGGGGGCACCACCATGCCCAGATAATTTTTTGATTGTTTTGTGTTGCCCAGGCTGGTCTTGAACTCCTGGGCTCAAGCAATCCTCCTACCTAGGCCTTCCAAAGTGCTAGGATTACAGGCCTGAGCCACTGTGCCCAGCCTGAAACTATCATTTTAAACATCAGTTTTTAACTTGGGCTTTAATTCCTGGAAGATTTGGAATTAGGAGCGGCCCAAATGGAGGGATTAGCCAGGTCAATGAAACATCATTTAACAGGAAAAGAGGGGTGGGTATGTGCTGTAAATGAAAAAGCAAATGGAAGTGAGATCCCAAAAGATAGAGGCTGAGCCAGGATCAGTGACTGAAGACTTGATCTTACAGGGATGGATGTTGGTCCCAGTGTGGTGGACAGGCAGAGCTGAGTACCCAGGCCTGGGGTGGGGGAACAACATCTAGGCATTTAGCAAAGGCAGGAGGCTACAGTAGTTCTGCTGGGGGCATGGGTAGGATGCCAAGCACATGACACCTCACCATCACATTCAGCTTCCTCCTCCTCCTCTCTTTAGGTAGTGGGAAGGCAGGAGTGCATGAGTTTTCCAGAGTCAAGCTCTGCCCCAGCTGGTGCCTGGCTCCATCTTGACCCTTAGGAGAGCTCTGACATGCTGAATCTCACTGGCCTTCTCTTGGGAGCCTTGCAAACCAATAATTAAGGAACTGGAGCTTGTATGAAGAAGGTGCCACTTTAAGTGTCCCTGATGGTTTTCAGTTGCCATTAAAGGGCTCAAAGCCCTTTCAAAGGGATTTGGTCTGAGCTAGATAAATCTGAATCCACCCTGCCACCCTGCACCCCCCTCCGCCGAATTGAGATGCAATCCTTTGAAGAATTAATATTTAGTAGCATGGAACACAAATTATTTTTTTGGCTAACCTCTTAAGGATGTTCTGGATTTATGGTGTTTTTATGACCTTTCAAATGTTTCAGTCTGGCTTGCTAGCCTAAGCCTGTTGCAGTTTTAGGACTCTCCTTTAGCAATGACAAAGGTGACAGGGACAACCTTTGAAAAAAGTAAGCATGAAGTGATTGCTGGCATCCCATAGTCAAATCTCAGGATAATCAAAGCATCCATGTTGCTTTTCTTTTTTCTTTTCCTTTTTACTAGTGCAAGGGAAAACCTATAAATAGGCATGGCAGGGATGCCCCTCTGAGGACTGCCCCTTAATAAATATTTACAGTGACTGGATTTCTTTAGTTGTCAATGTCTCCAGGAGGAAGGGAGATGTCAGGCTCCATTGCAAGACTTGGAGGAGGGCTTAGGGTTTTGTAATTCTTTTTTTGAATCAAAGCATTTAATTGCAAGTTAATGACAAAAAAGAGGATGTTTATTACACGGTGGTCCAATAAATACTTTTTAATAAGTTTTTCAACCATTTGAGAGGAAGCTTGTTTTAAGAAAATTGAAAAGCAGGCAGGCTGCACTGAGGGAGGCAAATCCTTGAATTTCAGACGCAGTTGCTGAGAGCAGCCTTGCTTTCCCCTCCCCCGCCTCTTGCTTTGAAAAAACAGAAGCTCAAAAGCCTCTATTGTGTGGAAGGGGGAAATATGCTAATTTGCGGCACATTTCCCATCAGAGTCTTTTTTAGGCCTGTCATAGCTGAGATATGAATGATAATAAAGAGAGGAGAAGGCCGCTTTATGAGGGATCTGCGGTTTGTCATTGTGCAGGGAGAAAGAGAATGAATAGGGTGGCAGTTCCAGTCACCCGTGAAGCCCCTCTGGTCTGTGGGCTGCCCAGAGTTGAGTGGGTTCTCATGGGTATGCTCTGCCCTCCCCCTAGGTGCTGCCACATTCTACAGGGGACACAGCCAGCCCCCTGGAAGGAAGGCTGTGTTCTTAAAATGAATAAATGCTCCAGAGTGGGGGAGTTCTGTAGGGGACTGCGGGAACTGGGGAAGGGGGACTTCCACCTCCTAGACAAGCCCAGAAAAAAAGGAAATTAGTGTTTTGACATGGCAGTAACAACTTTATGATGCCAAGGTCGTGATTGAAGCCAAAGTCGTGATTGAAGTGGTATCTAGATACGTGTCCCTTCAAAGCCATGCCTTGTCATGGTTTTGTACAATCTGATTTGTGTTTATTTTCATCAAATCTTCAACTCATTAAATTGGCTGTTTCATCAGATAACGAGTTATGTAGCTAAATTTTTATGTGTTGATTGTTGATGTTTATGGGGCAAATTTAGCAAGGATTTCTAAACAATGAGACAACAAGATTGGACGCAGACTCCTATGTTCAACAATAGGAAAAACATGTTTTCCTTCCTGCTCTCGAGTGGCTGGATTTTATGCAGGAAAGTACATTAATTTAGGTCCTTGTGAGCACACTTTAACTCAGTTAGTTTTCTAAATGTGTGAATTTTATAACTGAAGAATAATGCATGCATTAGCAAACAGCCATTAAGACCTGCAAAAGTGTTTCTAAATTGAAATTTCATATGATTCACTGGAGGCAATATGTATATTTGTCATGTACACATTTAGTGTATTCTGTATAGTTTATGAAAGTAAACGGTTTGAAGCTAGACAAGGAATGTTAATTGAATTCTAGGTTGTGTGGGTTGTTGGGTGAGCTGTTTAGTCATACCCACCTTAAAGTGACTGGGAAGACTAAACGAGGATGTAGT